>JAOEHQ010046540.1:0-11467 GCA_025447715.1 Asclepias incarnata
TAATTTAGCACCCTATCCCCGAGTCGGGACCGGCAAAAAATATTATCTTAGAGAGTTTATTAAATAATCGAGTATTAGTTTATCGAGTTTCTACTGTACACATCTTTTTTTTTTCTTTCGGCCCACGATATCAACTCATTCAAGATTAAAGGCCCATCAACTATCAGCCAGTCTATTATAAAGGCATATTGCGTATCCGAAATCACCGAACCAATAATTAATTGTTACATTGACATTAAATCGTCGCCATTTGCATTAACTATTAGGGTTTAGCAGAAAGCGCCATGGGTGGTCGCAAGCACAAAAAGACTAGTGGGTGCGTACTTTTTAATATTACATTATATATTATGTATATATTAATCCTCTACTTACAAAAAAGAAAAATTATATTTATAACGTCATTCTTTTATAATCCCATGTTTCTATTGATTCCACGTTAACTGTAATTATTTGTTTTGTGTGATTTGCAAATTTCGGCAGTAAGAAGAAGAAGAAGAATGGTGTTGCTATCGCGGCATCAGCTAAAAAGTCACGCAAAAGGAGAACAAGTCTTAAGATCTCAAATCATGATGTAAAACATGTTACCAATTAATGCATATATGCTTTTATTATACGAAATTTTCTTTGGTTTTAATCATCAATTTTGCGCGATTTAAGGGGTGTTTGCATGCATGATGTTCAAGTTATATAGCTTAATTAGTGTTGTATATTGGATTATATATTCGCTTGGCTTGGATTCAATGGGTCACAAATCGTGCCCTCCTCTATAATTGAAAAATCTTCCGCAAGCCGTTTCTAAATTTGTATTTGTTAGATTGATTGTATGCACAGAAACAACAGTGTACTACATTGTCTTTATTTAAAGCAAATCAAAGCTTAAGAAATCAATTAATTTAATTCTTTGTGTGCCTACGCCAATCTTCCTTGGGGGCCGGAGAGCTTTACCGGTTTGAGTATGTGTGTCTGTGATTCGGACCTCATGGATTAGTTGACCAAAAAAGATCATACACCATGATTACCAAACAAAACTAATTTGGCCCCGAAACCTTTTACTGATTGTTTCCTGGGAAGTGGGAACTGATTTCCAAATAGGAGATTAAATTAACTGTTTTTGATAACTTTCATTTTTTTTATTTATTTTTTTTGAACGACAACTTTCATTTTGTTTAATTTGCTCAATTCTTCAGGTTATGGAAAAGCTTGCCAAGAAGCGTCTTACACCATCCGAAAGTGGTGTTATGCGAATTTATGCAAACAGTAACAAGGCATCTGATGCTAAGCTATTCAAGAGGAGACCAAATATCTCATCTCAGGATGTAAGAGGATAATCACCAATGCTTCTATTATAGTTGTCATTGTTTCGTTTTGACTCATTAATTTTTCGTTTCTTTAATTAGGTATCTATGCGTGTGTGCTCTCCTTGGCTGATCCACCTATCCCAGGGATTTTCTTTGGAACCATATGAAGTATAGATTCTCACTGCAAACTAACAATGATAATTGTTAATCAGCTAATTTTAAAACAATCATTAATTAATGACACCGAGTATTATTTTTGTTCTAAAGAAATTGATAATCAAGAGATTTATTAAAGTGATTTTCTTAATGATCAAATTTATTAGTATATCAGCTTTATGATTGGAAGATTTTAATCGTGTTATTTATTTAATTTCATTATAATTTGTTTGCTCAATTCTTGTATCAGCTCGAGGACAGGTTCGCCAAGATGTGTCTTACATCATCATCTCAAAGTTGTAGTGATTTCAATTCTTTGGTGATTTTCTCCTTATTATTAATGTTACTTACCCCGTGCTTGCTAAAATATAAAAAATAACAAGTCGCCGAGTTTATTAACTTTTTTGTTTGATTAAACTCTCAAGGAATTTTCATCCCGCTCGTTAAGGAAGCAATGATAACGTGAAGCATTTGGAGACGCATACGAAGGACAAGGATATTGGGTTCAGTTTGGAAGGTGTTGAGCTTAATATTTATTGACATGGTTTCTCACTACTACAAGATGGCCAAGGTTCTGCCAAGTAGCTGAACATAGTGTTTTCCATGTCAATCGGTTTTCTGTTAAATATCTTTTATCTCGATCTCATCTTTCTCAATTTTCATGGTCAGTTCTTAATTATAAGAGTAGTAATGCTTTTTCGGGTTGTTTGGAGCTTATTTGGCATTTTCATTGTAAGAATTCACATTGCTTAAAAGATTTTTCAAGCCTTCGTAGATAGATCGGAGATGTAATCCACTATGGATGATTGGATGTACCAATTGCACCGAGGCTCTCTTGTTTTTTTTTTTTTTCTTCTTTTCTTTGTGGATAATAGGTATGACATGTAAAAAAGGTAGATCGATGGGAACCCCTTGATCGATGGATGATTGTAATGCGAAACCCTCATGCTGAGTTTTTTGCATCGATGGTTAGCTATCATTCTCAGTCTTAACTTTGGCAAGAATCGAACCTGTGTCCCTCAAAATAACAGACCCTCAATGGCGTCATGGTGGCCAACCCACCTAAGTGAGTTGGTTGGCATGGCGTGTATGGCAAAGCCAAGCTGTATAAAGGCGAAAAACATATAGCCATTCCCAATTTCCATCTCATGAATCTATACTTAATATGTTTAAATACACATAATAATATTATTAATGGCTATGTTTAGCACGCAGTAAAGATATTGTACAACATTTACTGCTGGTTAACCATAATCCTAAGTGATATATTTTGCAAAATCCTTGTTTTTAAGTTGTGGGTAGTGGGTATATCTATTTACAGTAGCTTTTAAGATGAACAAATTAAATAAATGACCGTAAGAATCATGGTAAATAAAGTTGACATGGGTTATCCTAGAGTTGAGATGAGTCATGATGGTTCAATGGTCAACAAACCAAAAAGCAAACCAACATAATTCTAAAATTACTGGTCTCGATGAACTCAACGGATCATCTCTGAAACTAGTTCAACCTGGAAAGTACAAGGCGCTTCCGACGCTAAGATAAACACAACACTATGAGACGAATAAATTAAAGCATACTCACTGGATTATAATCATGACGCAGACTCTACAAATAAACAATATCCATAATTAGCATTACAATTGATACAAAAACATGGACTTAACCATGAGTGTTGACAGCTTCCCATAGTAAGTTCTGGGGAGCAGAGTTCGTTACATCACGAGCCTGCAGAGCTGCGGTTCTAAGTGTCTGGAGTGTTTTTACATTGGCATCGAAGAACGACAGACGCGTGTATGGCAAATTGTGTTTCTTGCAAAGTTCTCTAACGATTGGAGAAATTGACCTCAAATGACAGCGAGGTAACCTGGGGAATAAATGGTGCTCGAATTGGACCTGTAGACCACCAAAGAACCAATCCATGTAAGATGAACATGAGATGTCGATTGTCCCATTCATTTGCTTCTCGAACCAATCGTTACCCGTTGGTGGACCCATGTACACGTTTGCTGCAAAGTGGTTCAATGTAAATTGAACATGTTGGATCCCGATGACACAAAAGCTAACAAGACAAATGCAACTCACTCTGGCCAGTTAGGTAGGTATGACACAAGAAGCGGAAACCAAGTCCAGAAAACGATGATCCCGGGAATATTGAGGCCTCTATCGGGGATTCTTCTTTTAGAGACCAGCAATATTAATGTTTGGAGATAATGGTTAACCCTCGTGACACACATGATTGCGTAATACGAGTAAGAATAATGTTGATAGCTCATGAAAAACCGAGACAACCGGTCAAAAGTCAGCTTTTTTCCATAAAATACAGATTGCAACGAGTTGAACAATTTATTGGAGACCGCTAGCATCGGTAAATGTTGCAAGTCGGGATCATAATCGAGACTATTACAAGCAATGTGATGAGCATTGTGTGTCCATTTCCACCACACGATGCTTGTTACTGTTATACAATTCAAGATAAAGATTCCTGCGAACTTATTCCACCCACGAGTAGCCATCATTTGATAATGACATGCGTCGTGACCTAAATACACGATTTGCATCCAGGCTAATCCCAATAACGCCCCTGCGAACATATGAACCCAGAAGCTACTAGAGCACAATACCCCGAATGCAACAGCAGAAAGAAGCAACGATATGAAACAAAGCAAATAAATCGCACCGTGACCTTTCTTTTCAAACATCCCGGCTTTTGCAAACTCGGAAGCGAGCTTTCTATAATCTTTGGATACATCAGAAACTTGATAATCTTTTATTTAAATGTATTGTTTATTTGCTGAATGTTTGTTTATTTAATGTAATATTATATATATATATATATATATACACACATATATATTATGGATTGGCATGGACACCCTTGAAATTGGCATGGATTGGTATGAAATATTTTTGCTAGGTGGCACAATTTGATTGGATACCACCATGCCAAAATTTGGCATGGTGGTAAGGACTCCCCTCGGCTCACCCTAAGCGTTATCAAAACTAATAAAGACAAAAGATAATTGTGTCGACACATCGCATCAATTTGTCACAGTAATTTGACTAAACCCATACTATTTCAGTGTGTTCAAATAATAATAAATAAATAAAAATCAAGCAGAGTTCAAAATTTACAGAATTTCTACAAACAAAACTTAGACGATTTGATTTTTCTGTGAGATTCCATACTCTAGAGAACAAGAATGACACATATGTAGATAATGAAGTTGGATACCTTCAGTTCTATGTGTTAACCCCACAGTAAAGTAGCAAACTTGATGCTTCTGCACTTGTGCCCTCCATAAAAACCCGTCAAAAAACATCACGAGCTCCATGGTTATCCAATAAACAATTTTTGTCCGGCTCTAGTGAAGGGAGAGACCATGGAAATTATATATTAAGGTTCTATATGTTTTGATCGTCTAGTAGGTTCTGTTTATGAAAGACATAATAAAGATGTGTGAGTAGGCCACAAACTGAAAAATAAGGATCAAGGAAAATGATAAGATTGTATCGTACCTATTGACAAAAGACGCTTAGGATCACTCTAATTTTCCAAGTGGAGATTCTGAGGCATGATCGTCAACCAACCAGAGGTTATAGTCATGAAACCTCTTTATCTTCTTTTCGAAACCCACTATATAGTTGTTATGAATGATGACATGTTTCCCCTTGGTTTCTTCTACCCATGTCTGGTTCTTAAAGTATAGTCCGCCAGTTGGAAATGCTGCCTGAGGGAGCAGGTAGAGGTCAACCTGCCAGGAATATTCTTTTAATAAACATCGGCGACTTAACAAAAATGATGCTCGGAAGATTCACTGTCAGGGCTTAAATTCTATAATGAGGATGACCATTTAATGGGAAACAAGTGATTAACAATGGGACAACATGCTATGACATTCCTAAATGCACCATTGATGTCCACGAAGATAGATACAAAGACTAAGCAAGAACTTCAAACAACCAAGTTCAGAGTCAAACCAACACGTATGGACCTTGCCACTAAACCAATTGCGCAAATTTCACAGAAATAAAAAATGGATACTAAAACTTGGCTCAGAAGTCAAATTTTGGTCAGAATGTGACCATTGGAGCATTAATCTATTTTACCTTCCTGTGGTTGCTTTCTATTATATAATTAAATAGATATATAACAATTTACTATGATCAAAAGACTCATCTTAATCGTATCAATTTAACGATCAACAGGTGAGTGAAACATACCTCCCCAGCTGTTTTGTTCAATGCCCAGTTGAAAGCAGGCTGATCATTAGCTTTCTTTGTTTTAGACCATGGTTGTGCTTGAAGTTCTTCAATCCATTTTTTCATGACTAATTTTGCACCCGGTGTTGGATGCATATATATCATACAGCTGCAAATGTAAGTCCGCCCTTTTTTCCCAGGAGGTGGCAGGACATTAGGGTGGTCGAGTGGTTTTACCTGGTCATGCAAATATAAAGAATCAGAGTAAAGTTTGAATCATAATAGGAACAAAAGCAAATCTGAAGACCATTATTAGAAATTAGTAATATCTGGTCATGTAGATATTTCTATCCATCAACTTATCTGAAGACCATTATTAGAAATAAGTAATATCTGGTCAAGTAGATATTTCTATCCATCAACTTATGATTGGGTCTATTTGGGTTCTGTTTCATCTAAATGGGTTGAAGACAGAAGATTAGCTAAAAGGGGGAGAGGTAAACAGGCTGGAAGTCGTCTAACATCTATTTTAATTGCATACTTAATTGTTAAGATTTAACTTCTGATTTCTATAATATTGTTTACCATATAACAATTGGACAAAAAGGTATCTGTGGGTTAACCTGATACAACCCTCGAACTCCCCATCTTGCAACCTCTTGACCATGTAGATGTTAATAACAACTTAAATAATGCAACTTTTCAAACTTAGCATAGCACATGAAACTAAGAAGCAAAGTCAGGACTTACAGCAGCCATGTCATCCATAAAGTAAACATCATGTTTTCCTTTCAGGTAAGGAAACGGATCTGCTAGCCAAACCATGTCAACATCATTGTACATCACACTATATCCAAGCTCGAGTATTTGAAGTAAATGACGTGGCCTTCTTGAAGTGAAGTTGAAGAATCCCTGCAAATGGAACCAAAGGCATCAACTTATATGTCAAAAAGCTTATCACAACTCGTTAAGTACTTGAGTACGTATATAACGTTAAATTTATTTTGAACTTGAACTCAAAATACTTGTAGAATAATTTAAGAGGTTCTTCGATGCCAATGGCTGGATGGCATAAGAACAGCACTCTCAATAGCATGCATTTGGTAGACCTTTAACTTAAGCTGCATATATAGGTCCATGTCCAGCTAAAAGTTCAACTTAGCGCCACTAATTGACACAAACCCTGACACTGCATTGTTTTTGCAGAAAATGTATTCCTTTGAACCAATAAGAAATTGGACCGCGATACTAATGAAACATTTGTCCAATCAATACCCAGTATACCAAACATCACCCATTTGACAGTTACTCCAAGTTACTATAGGAAATTCTTACACACCTACTCAGTTATTAATATAAACCAGAAGAAAATTTTGCTTTCCCGGTGCAGAGTCATCTCCTTATTTTAGCCCATCTTTCAAAAATTCTCATGTACATTTTACAACTCCCATTTCCATTTATCTTGGAATTAGGACATTCTCAAATACTATTAAATGAGAAAGGGGAAAGGGACATACCTAATTACTTTTTTAAGCATCTACAGAGATGCAAAACACTATTATCTACTCAGTACGAATTAGCCTATCTTCCTAAAATTCTAATGTCCAATATTAAATCTCATTTTCCAGTATTCTCACATCATGGAAGCACGACCTACTGAAAAACAAGACAGAAAGGAGGAAAGAGATGGACCAAATTACAATTTGAGCAATTGAGCATCAACGAAGCACTATCCAAGAAGTACCAATCACACAAAACACCAATTGTATTACCACTAGGATTTGATATCTAACGCGACAAAGCATTGTAAATGACAGAGTGATCTTAATGCCATGAGCCACTCATATTCGTTTATCCTCCTTCTATTCAATCTAACTACTTAAATACATGACTCTTAATATAAGTGAGTTGCAACCACGATCCACCAAGACTCGGCCTTTCGTAACATAAACTCAACGCAACAGAGAACTGTAAGTACAAGGTGGCCCTATCACCACGATCTACTTACATTTGGCCTTAGATTCATCTAACTACTTAAATAAGAAACAAGTAATGTACGTGACAAAGTGGCCTTACTATCAAGTGGCCTTACTATCACGATACACTAAGATAGGGCCCTGCGTAGCTCAAATTCACACTACAAAACCTATATAAAAAAACATACGAGCATAAACAAACAAGCATAAAAAAAGGCTCACCTGAGAGCCAAACTTATGAGCAAGTTGAGAATCAGGAGCAGGAGGGATCAAAACAGCATGACCAGGCCATTTAGCATTAACCGTAAACAAAGTGCTATAATCCTCAGCAATGACAAGCACTTTGTGATGATGCTTTTGTCTAACAATACCAATCAACCAGTTATTCAAAAACGGCAAGTAAGGCTGACTAACAGCACACACAATAACCGTTGTTTCGTTATTCGCAACAAACGATACGGCTTCAGGTAATGTATAACTTCTCCATTTTGATTCAAACATAACCCTTGGCGATGTTATAGAAAACGGCGAACGGTCACCGATCCACGGCGAAAAAACGCCTAGGATTATAATTAGGGTTAGTAATAACAAAACTGTTGTCCGATTGAAAAGCGATGTGAATGTGTAGGATTTTGAGTTTGTTGATGATCTGTTGTAGAGCGATGTGTAGGGCTTGTGTTGTGGTCTTTGGTATAGTGATGACGACATTTAGTTGATTGAATATGTATAGATATAGATATAGATATAGATATAGATATAGATTGTGTGTGTGTGTGTGTGTGTGAAAGAGTGAGAGTGTGAAGGAATGGAGGTTTAATGGAGTTTGTGATTGGATCTGAAAGAAGAAAAGAAAAGACTTATGTGGTGGCCTTTACTAATTTGCGCCAGGTACCGCCGACGCGGTAACATTGATTTTGCGGTTAATATGACATAACTATTTTTATTTTATTTTGTTTCATGATGTCAACGTGATGAACTAGGTTGTAAACGAGTCGAGATTCTAACGAGTTTATCAGGTTGCATTGAAATATAGTTAAACAAAAACGTTAAAAGAAACATAAACGAGTATCGAGTTCGAGTTCGAACAATAACTAAATATTCGAGCTCGAACACACTTTGGAAAAGATATTTGAGCTCGAATCAAGTAATTATTAAACGAGTCGAGCCTAAAATTCTCGATACTCGACTTGATTCGTTGACGCCTTTAGGTAGAGCATACACCTACACCTCCTAACATGTGTAGATAGACGAGAACATCTTTGATTCTGTGTGATTTTTTAAGTACACGTTATTATTTGTAAGAATATCTTAAGGTAACTATAAGTATTAAATATTTTTTTAGAATTCAATTTGGAAGCTATGGTAAAATTTTATCTATATCTGTCTTAATAAGAATTAAAATTTTAATTTTACAAAAAAAAAAAAGTATTATTTAAGCAAAAGTCTATCGTTTTAAACAAACATTTGTAAGGAAAAAGAAACAGACAGATGACGTGGAAATTGGAATGTCAAGTATGCGGGTAGGACATCTGTTTGACATTAACCACGGTTTAACACCACCGCCACCCTTGAAGCTTCATGAAAGTTGAGTTCAATTCGGTTTGACAACCCGTATACCACAATTCATCTTATGGCCCTCATGTTTTATTTATTTCACAATGTTTGGTTAATTTTTATTTTATTAAAAAAAAATGGTGAGGGTATATGTATTACCACACCTACCAAAAAATAATAAGAATGATGGATTGATGGTAAATCTAAAATGTCATTTGATAATTGGTCTATTTAAGCGAAGATAAGTTAAGAGCGAATCATCACTCCCTCCCCCTTAAGCATGGAGAATGTGAGGCACAATCAAGTATTTTATGACTAGGTATGTAAGTCACAACTTTTATGGTAAACTAGGTTAAGACTCGTACGAGGACGACATAAAGATAGGCCAAGAATTTTGATAAACGTCTAATTTATTATATTATATATATATATATATAGTTGTGATTGTGATTGTTGATCTGAGTCAAAGTATAAACAAAGGCATCAATCAACTAGAGTATATATGTGTCTGGCTCTGGCTGGAACAAATTACAAACTTGAAAAAATATCATAGCATCTTTTGTTTTACCTTGCCCAGCAAAACCACATGATCTTGATTTGTTTAAACTACAAAATGACAATCCCTAGCCTATGTAATCGTCCTAATAAGATTTAATTTCTGCCGTTGTGGATTGGTAATTATTGTTAACTCACCAAATGCCTCCTCACATTATGAAAATTGTTTGAAGTATTTCTTTTCTTTTGTGTAATTTATGTATATACCAAACAAAAATTTGAAAAGTGCTAATTGGCTTATAGATAAAGAAAACTTGATCATAACCCACGTAACAAAAATCCAATAGTTCACGCCAATATAAATATATATATGTTATCTGCTCGCTCAGCCAGCATTTATGTTTTCCATGGGTCAGGTAATCACGGATAAATGAGAGAGCTACATGACCTTGAAGATTAATGGACTAGACAATTATGCTTTTATTTCAGTTTTAATTATCTACTAATTTAGACATAGCCTTTGCTTTGTTGTAAGAAATATATCTATCTATCTATCTATATATATATATATAGACGAGACAATTCAATTATATGTTTATGAAATTTCAAGATTTATTAGTAAGATGATAATAATGTTCTCTTTTAGAACTACAACTTCATATGACTTCCTATTCCATAGCCGGAATGGGATGTTACATTAACAATCATAATTTTTTTTTTATTAAACTGACATGTAAATTGGATCATAAGTACTATGACTCTATCAGAACTCACATATTACATACACAAATTTCACAAGTTGAATGAAACTAGAAGTAAAGAAATTTTACACTTTCTCCTTGTTATTCTTGGCTGGCCTCTATTATGGCACTTAACTAACCAACCGCACGTAATCACGGATTTCATGAAACAGCACTGGTCCTTAGTTTTGGTATCTTTTGTTTGACAAAGAAAGACGATAGAACACTCTTGCTACGTATAGGAGCAGGGATGATCTCCCGTCTAGGATTATCAAACGAGCGGAATGACATCACTGTCCTTGAACCTTCCACGGAATCCTGTCAAAGAAAAAAATAAATAAACATTCACCATAAACATGTATGATTAATTGCAACATTTACTTATGAATGGACCAATTCAAGTAATGTTTTATCTCAAGGGTTGAACACGTAGAATGTTGTACAAATTTTGTTTATAGTGCCTTAGGCCTCCCAAGTCATTCTAACCACATGATTAGTTTACTAGTAAGATTATATCAATTTCATAATCAAATTTATTTCAGGTCGACCGGACCCAAACAAAAATGATCCATTGTGGCCAATTCCCATTCTGCCAACCCACCCATCATGCCACTTCTAAATTGATAATTGTTTTTACATTTCTAACTTGACTTTACCTGTCGTGAGATACCAAGAGTTTGAACGGCTGTGCTTGAAGCTGGGCCCATTTTAGGCAGCTTTGAATGAGCTTGAGATGTTTTTGTGCGCATACCATCATCATCTACATGTTTGAGTATTAGGAATACAGTTTGACGTAGCTGAATAATGAGTGTAATACAGAGATACTTACTGGATGCATAAGATGACACAGAAGAATGACTTGAAGTTTTAGTATCATCAATGCTGCAAATTATAAGCATAATACAACAGCCTTAAGCCCTTTTCAGTTAAGTTTAGACATTATTTCGTACTTATCTCTCATTCTTGCGAAAATTCCTCAGCAGAAAAAGAGAGATAAAGTAGAGGGCAAACCCTCATGCAATATTTTGCACTATATGATTTTATA
>JAOEHQ010046541.1:0-11466 GCA_025447715.1 Asclepias incarnata
CCTTAAGTTTAAAACTTTTAGAACACGAGAGGTGGGAAATATAACCAACAGCCTAAAACTTTTATATAACCAACAGCCTAACACCACCTTCGGCCAACCATCTACTCATCCGCCATCGAAAAACACATCACCTCCGGCCACTAGCAACATCATCTCCGGCCACCGCTAGCCACCATAAACAAACCCACATCTATCACACCGGCTACCACCTACACCTCCGACCACCACAGATAATAAACCGCCATTTATAAACACACCTACACCACCTATAAACTTGCCGGATCTATAAACCATCACCTATAAACTTTCCACATCTATAAACCGGATCTATAACTGCAACCACCAACCACCAGATCTGAGAAGAAAGAGAAGAGAGAGGCGGTGATGGCTGAGAAAAATGGCAGCCATTGCGTGTGGCAGTGTGGCAACGACAACTTGGGGCGGTGGCCGGATAAAAGGGCGGCAGTTGTGAAAGGAGGGGGAGGGGAGGGGAGGGAGAGTGAAGAGAGATGTGTGTTTTTGTTTCTTTTTATAAAAAGAAAAAGTGTAATGAGGTTAATTATTAAATGTTTTAATTTTCAATTGTTAAATATATTAAAAAAATTTGTTTTGACCTTTGGGTCTAATAGGTAAAAAAAATAGGGTCCATTTGTCATCACCCATTAAAGAAAGAAGGGAAACAAGATGGTTTTTTATTTTTTTTATTTTGTTTTTTTCATTTTTTATTTTTTGTAATAAAAACTCATTCCAAAAAAATATAAATAAAAAATTTCCCGAAGAGATGTCATCAAACGGTGCGGGTTTAGGTTTGAAGTTTTAAGTTTAGCAAACCCTATAGATTGATAATCTAAGAAGAAAATTTATATTCTAAAACCCTGACGGGCGGCCCTGCTTTACCCCTCTAATCTGATGGGGGATATCATCAAACCGTACAAGTTTAGGCTTAGAAACTCTAAACCCTACATATTGCTTATCCAATGAGAAAATTATATTCTAAAACTCTAAAAGGCTTTCGGCCCTACTTTATCCCTCTAATCCAAGGGGTATGTCATCAAACGGTATATCTTATTTCTGGATGATTAAGAGCCTTTTTACATTGCAAAGGATGACAAAATGCTTATTAAAGTTCACATATATATCTTACAGGTATACATATAATAATAATAATAAAAATAATAGTAGACATATGATCATGCAAGTCGATCATTTGACTTGTCGTTAGAACTTCATCTGCCTTTGACTTATTTCAGATTGATAACCCACAATAATTCTTGAGGCCATAAGTATCTTTCTTAACACCAGCCATACAGAAGTAGTCCATGAACTCTCCATAATCAAAAGGCTTAAATAGCAATGGATGATCTTCATCCACCATCTCTTTTGGAGGTTTCACAATGCTTCCAACTTTCGGCATTGAAAATAAACCAACCGAAAGCCTAGTTTTGTTTGCATTCATCACCACCCTATGAAATGGTGCATGCAATCGCCCATTAGACAAAACCTGCATTCACAAAATCATAATATTTGCAACTTCAAAGAGTCAAACAATTTACTAATGAATGGGTCACTTCAGGTTATCTTTTAATCTATAACGGATAAATATAAAAAAAATGTTGGCTAAAAATAAAACTTGTTACATGGTCCTAATAGGTCAAAGGGGTTAGCTAGGGATGTCAGTTTGTGTCGGGGTTCGGGATGGAATCACACTGCCTTAATTGTGTCAAAAAAACCCAACTCTAACCTGGTCACACTTAACTTGTGTAACCTGGATACACCCTGTGTAACCTATTTATTCTAAACAGGTCTAACGGGTTGTAACCGAGATGTAATCAGGTTATAAACAGGTTGGCAGGTTAAAATCATAATTTATAACTTTTGTATAGTTCTATTTAACAGTTTAAACAGGTGGGTTAAATGGGTCAACCCAAGACCGCTTAAACTATTGGGAGTGGGGCGTCCATGCGCGTCAGTCACCTCGGGAACGCCCCCGGAACGCCGGGCACACCGCCCCGGGCGGCGTTCCATGGCATTTTGACTGGGTCAATGGCTCATTTGAGACGGGGTAAAATTTTTGTTTTTTTGCAGCTTTTCTTCCTTTTTTTTTTTGTTTTTTAGCATAATATTATTAATATATTAATATATGGTGGGTCCCTAAAGGGGCTTCCAATTGACGCCCCACTCCAACAAAAAGTGGGGGAAAGCCCCTTGAATGACTAGGCGCCACGTGTCGTGAGACCCCCCATGGAGGGGCTTCCAATGGACGCCCCACTCCGGATAGTCTTATTGGCATTCCTAGTCAAAGGATGCTCGTTTTGTTAAAAATGATTCATTATTTATATCAAAATAATAATAGTATAGTTTTTGTAAATATATTTGACGAACTAGTTAACTATAAAAACAAAACAAAAAGTAGTAAAACTTCGAACAATAAATGTTTCAAGTCAAGCTAGGCCCTGCCCATTTCAACCCCTGTCAAAAAGTTGAAATGTTACCACACTCAATTTGCAACTTATATTAATCATGCATATTATTTGTGAATGCTTACATTGAAGCTTTCACCCGCCATCACCACGAATGAATTCGGTGAAACATTTACAGTGACCCAATTCTCATCTTTGGTCCGGATCTCTAGCCCTTGGACACCATTTTGATGTAAAATCGTAAGTACGCTTGTATCCGCATGAGAATCTAAACCCATAGTGTCTTCATTTGGATTCGCCACTCGATATTTCATCACCTTCAGATGATAACTCGTCGCTTCCAAGTGTTCTTCCAAATACTTCCTCAAATTCAACCCCTCAAATACCATCTTTTTCACCATTTCATCCAGTTCCCACAGCTTCTTTGAGTACGCCTGGATACTTTTCCTGCATATATGCACACATTTGTTTTTCATCATCCATTAATTTTAAATCACTTGTAAGTTGTAACACATTTATGAAACTGTCAATAAACAAAAACATGAATTTATGCACATACGAAAACTTGGGATTTCCTTCTGGCCACATAAGATTGGCAAACGCGTCAACTGTTTCTTGATTATAAGGTGCATCGATCCCCATGCTTTCATAGAGTGGCATGAATGGGATTTGACCAATATATCCATGAAACTCGCGGTCGTTAGCATTTCTTTGCTTGGTTTCAAGTGGGAGGTTAAAAAGGCATTCAAGCTCATCAAATACAGCATTTTGAAGGTCCGTTGTGATAGGAGCAAAGGTTGCTTCAAAGCAACCGTATTCTTGAAGGGCTTCAAGGGCTTTGATTTTAGCCGATTCCCAGATAAGCATGTCAGGATTTTGTATGTTTAGATCTGAGAAGTCAACCACAGGAAGCTGAAATGGTGCTTCGGAACCCATTTTGATTTGGATGATCTTCTTTTCTTTTTCTTGCTTTGGACAATTAAACAGTGAGGCTGAGTACGTATTCAAACCGCTACAACTCCCTCTCTTATAAAGTGGTTTCAGGGCGATTTGTATGCTTAAAAACAAATGCTAAATAACAAAATTATAGCATACTTAATTCCTCACCATGTAAGGAATCACAGTACTATTGGCTCCTTCGATTTATATATTTATACTATACTACTATATATGGTTGCTAGCTCATATATAGATTAATCAGAAATATGTCATTCTTTGATTTTGTCAAAATCCAAGAAAACAATTCATGGATTCTGGGTAGGTTTAGAATCCATTATTTGTCTTTCTTGTTTCTTGGCTTCTAGAGGATTTTATTAGGCAGGAAGTCTCTTGTTTAGAATGCCGGTATAAGACGATGAACAATAAATACACAATTGATTCGTGGTCTTTTTCAGGATTTGTTTTTGTCGCATCAGTAAGCAAACAGGCATCTTTTTACAAGTTTTTATGCTCGATGTATAGTGCTACGGCAATGTTCAGCTGATAACAATAGTTTTTTCTTAGAGAACAGGACTTGATATCATCGTTACATCCAACAAAAGGGACAAACTACAGATATAACTTTAATAAAACAACGAAAAATGGCAATGTTCTTTAATTTGTTGCAGTTTGAGCCCCAAGACACATGCTAACCAGGGTGAACCTTTTTTATTAAAAAAAACACCGAATGGATGTTGGTCAAAAAAGAATATTGTCGTGAAAAACAAAATACATGTTTGTAAATCTTGTGATAAAAAGAGAAAGAAAACAAATGCAAAGTTTGTAGATTTTGTAAATCTTGTGATAAAAAGAGAAAGAAAACAAATGCAAAGTTTGTAGATCAATAACCGTGGGGCATAAAGCAAGATCGTCTCTGTTCAAATTAAAAAAAAAAAAAAAAAAAAAAAAAAACAGGGCCGTCAATAATACAATCAATCCCGCAGTAGACTATTACAGACAGGGTCCAGTTTAGGCTTCCAATTAACTTAGCAATGAATAATGTTAAAACGTTTTGAATGTGTTATGCAACAAGGTTTCAAAACGATTACCGTACCGATACAGAACTATATACTACATATATTACAACGTTATACTACATATATTACAGTATTATATACACATTCTGAACATTTTTTTCAGGTACACTGTAGTTTGGCATTGTTGCACACCCAATAACATGAATTTTATACGTATGCTGTTTGGAGAAACTACCCGTAAGCACAGTGAGCATGTGAACCACAACACATTGTATTCATATAATCAATTAGGGACTGATCAGATACAAGTTGATCTTCAAGACATTTTGGATACAAATCCCCTTAATAAAAAGACCGTAACTTTCAGCCCTATTGTTTTCCCTTATTGTAAAAATTAAATCTTTTAAACTTCTAGTAAATCTTAAATTTCAATAACATTTTAGAGACCACCATATAGATCAGAGTCAAACCATTCCGGCTTTCACCAGTTCTTCCAACCCTTTCTTCAACCTCTCAGATGCAAGTCGACATTCTTTCTCCATATGACCACCAAACGAGATCCTAACATGACCCGGACACCCACACGAGCCACCAGGGATTAGAACCACTCCATGCTTATTAGCAAGCCAACGAACCACTTCAAAGTCATCTACGAACTTCTCGGGTAACTTAGCCCAAAGGTATATGGCCCCTTCTCCACCTTTGACCGCACCATCCCCTAATGGTGATAACGCATCAATAAGAAGTTCACGGTTTTTGACAAGATCTTTGACTTGATCAGTAACCCATTGTGAACCCACTTCCATTGAGTGAAGTGCTAGTCTTTGTGAGATTATTGAAGCACATATGGGTATGTTATCTTGGACTTTAAGGAGTTGTTGTGCAAGACCTTCAACCTCTGAAGGAAATGCTATCTGCAGTAACACGTTAGTAATGATTATGCCCGTAGAAAACCATTGAAAAGATTTGTTGCATACAGAGCATTATTGAAATGATATAAACCATGTAAACATATTTGAGACCTATTATTTATCATAAGTTATAAACCATAAATCCTAGACAAGAGTTTTTTGGGTCAAATCAAGCCCTAAAACATTACCCATTTTGACCGACCCCGTTTTCGCCTGTAACCGACATTCCCGGTCCACCAATTTGCCACTTAACAAGCAAAGAATTAGGTTGAATTATAAACTTATATCACGTAACAGTAAGGCAATACTTACATATCCAACTCGCCAACCCATCATCCCGTAAGCCTTAGAGAAGGAAAAAATGTTGACAATGTGATTTCCTTCAATACAAGAGTGCTTCAAACCATCATACATAAAATACCTGTTTATTGTAAATAAACAACATTTAATGAAATATTGAAATGTATAGGTATGGAAATAAAGATTATATTTGTCTCTAACAAGGTAAAGAGCAATTAAATGAGGATGTTTCAAACTATTTACATGAAGTTCATCAATACGGATTATAATTTATCGATAGCACGTTGAAGGGATAGAAAATGGGTTGGAAGGTTTCAAAAGTCAGCCAAAGTACTCGGGTGTTTTATGCATCCTCCTAAATTGTTTTATTCAAGAATATAGTAAAAGTATTTTAATATAAAAAATAATATACTGATTATCTATGAAACTAAAAAAAAGTATAGAAAAAGCAGCGGTGGGTCGGCCGGTCCCATTTTAACATGCCTAAAACCTGTCCTGCCCATTTTGCCACCTAAGATGAATCAGGTGTTAATTGAATTAAGAATTTCTGCATCTATATCCATGACTTCTTTTAGTCAAAAAACAAGTGCAAGCAATGTTGGATAAGTAGTCTGATTTGTTGCGTAAATTAGCCTTTACTTCTTGGATACAACTAGGATAACAGCTTATTTGTGCATGCTACTGAAGTTACAAGTGAATTCACAAACGTCCACAATTGTAGAAATTATTGAATCACGTAGCTGTGTCTTCCGGACGACGTGTGTGTGTGTGTGTCGAACCAAACAAGAAGTGTTTAGGGCATTAAACTTTATATATATTCTTGGACAAATGAAGACTTACTCGTATGTGTTATCTACAACAAGCCAGCATCCAGCATTTTTGCAGATATCTGATATTTTCTAGCAAAAACAAAGAGAAAACGGTTTAAAATACCCTTAGAAACATTGTTGCACTTGAATACTTGAGAAAAATATAAATAGAGAAGGGAGGGGGAGAAAGAGAAAGCACCTTCAGAAGGGGTTCTGGGATGTAAGTTCCAGATGGGTTGCCGGGATTAACAACTGTAACAAGCTTGGGTGTTGGTTTGGTTTCCCGCAAAGTTCTTTCTAGCCAATCTAAAGCTCATGAATTTGGAAATGAATGAGGCAATGAACATATTCAAGCAACATAAATTGATAAAAGACAGCAACTTCATAGAATAAAAGTGGTATACAAACTTTCGTGGCACAGAACAAAAAGGAGAATCAAAGCTAGAGCAATTAACGGAAGATGAAGATATTTTGACTTACAATCGGGCTTAAGTGACAACTTATGTAAAGGTCGCTTTAGAAATGTTATAGAATATACTAGATGTGACAATTTTGAACCCATTTTCCTATGAATAGGTCAACTAAGATAATGTTAGATAATGTTTTATCTCTAACGGATTAATTCAATAAACTTGGTAAAAAACAAACTAGGCCAAACAGGTCGAACAGGTCAACTGAAGTGTATTATGAATACATACAACCTACTAATCGCCTTAAGCAAATAAGTATTAATTTAGACATATTTACCATGCAAACTATTTACACATCTTTTAGCATTAGGCAAAAACTGATTCAGGTCAACCCAAACCAATCCGTTTTGGCACGTACCAAAGTTACCCATCTTAACCCATAACAACCCACCATTTTCCCACCTCTAAAATATGCTACACGGCATTCATCATTTTACATCCTGTTTTAGTAACTTTCAAGCGGCAGAGGTTCGTTCTACTAGCTATCAGAGTATATACACCTTTTTCTCGAATTATAATAGGACTCCTAAGAAATTCAAAAGTAAATGAAAACACATATAACAATTTAATAGACCTTCAACCTGCATCTGGATGAAGCGTGTTTGGATCACCGGGACCCACTAGAATGTCAGTGACACCTGTCATCTGGAATGACATGTATGCGTTGAAGTAGTACGGTGCAAACATAACAACCGAATCTCTCGGATCACACAGTGTAAGAACAATATTCACAAATGCCTGCAAAAAATAATGGTGTAAATACAGAAAAATGTCTTCAAATATACACACATTATCATCGTAATCAAATAGAGAAAAAAAAATCTTGTGTACCTGATTTGCACCTGCAGTAACCATCACTGAGGATTTGCATAAATTATTTTCGTCTCGCAACTGCAGAAGTAAATAAGACCGTAAGAATATATTCATATAAAAGATAAACATTTCATAAAGTTTTTAAGAAAACCTTCTTAGTCAACGCTTCCCTTAGCTCGGGAAGACCTTCATCTGCACCATATCGACTGATTGAAGGTTCCCACACAAGCTGTTGCACCTTCTCTAATGCCTGTTTGGGTGGTTGCCAGTACACAACACCCTACATTTTCATAAAATACGTATTAAAAAAAAAATAATAATAGCCAAAATTTTCACTTTTTGCAACACAATGGTTCTAACTTGAAGAAAATGTCAAAATGAACTTCAATTTTAATTCCATTTTTTGGATTATATGCTTCAAAACACTAAATCTTGAAAATGTTATTCAACACTCCAAAAAACTTGGGATATGTGTTTATCATTATTTCAACAATTGGGATCCCTTTTACAAATAAAAGATGTTCTCAAACAGAGAGCCCACATTTGTCATTGATCTTTGTGAATTTTGGTAATTTCAAATTCAATCAAAAGTTTCTTGAAATCAAACACCAAATAATAATCTATTGTAAAATATAAAGAAAAATCAGTTACTCCGTATTAGAAACAACAGGGAAACAACCATAGGCCTCGGCCTAGCGGTATCAACTAATATTCACTCCTCATTGAAATCATACTCGATTTAGTACTAGTTTAGTTAAGACTTTTAAGACAGTACCAAAAAAGAAAAACAAACAAACAAACAAGAGGAAAACACATTCAACCTGAGCTAGGGAGATGGCACCTTTGACACCTCTAAGCAATTCTTGTATCTGCAAAACAACACACAATTTCATTTCATTTCATTTAAAGAAACAATACACTTTTCAAAAATAAAAAATAAAAATTTAAAGAAACAATACACATATTCCAATAACATAAAAAAGCACACAAATTTCTAAACAAAAAGACATAATCGCCAGATCAAAAAAAAAACTTGATTAAAAACACCCAAATCCCCATAATCAAAATCCCAAAACTTAGGGCTAAAAAAACAAGATTGAAAAAATTGACCTGAACCATAACAGGTGTTTCGGTAGACACAACCCTCTTTGCTAACATTCCATATGAACCCATCTTACAATTCTTCTTCTTTTTCCTTCTGCTTAAATTCGGTATCTATATATTTATATCTATATATCTATATCATGTATATGTGTAAAAAGATTCACCTACCCCTCAAATATTAATAAATAAATAAAAATCACTAATTTATATGGGTTTTTGCTAAATATCAACAAAAATGAGATCCTTTAAAATTGGGTGGTAAGATAAGGGGTCATGACATGGAAATTGACATTTTTTTAATTCTGTTTAAAAGGTGAACAGAGAATGCCAAAAAGAATAACCACTTTCACACACAACTACACAAGTCTTTTGGCGTGGATTCGTATTTGTATGTATCTGAATAAATATATCATATAAGTATCAAAATTAACTTTGTAGTAATAATAATAATAATAGTATATGCTTTATTGACTTATAGCTTTGTGGGTGTTTTATTTCTCTCTCATTCTGTTTAAAACAAAAAAAAAACAGAGTGTCACTGATGATGGAATCTCCAACAATTCCGCTTCAATTTAATTCAGAGGTATTTTTTAGTTTTTTTTTTTTATATGATCTCTTGTGATGTAAGTATTGGTGATGACGGACTTAAATTTTAAAAATTAATTAAAGAGTTAAACTATTTGAGGACGATGATGGTGTATGTGAAGAACGATGGTACTCATATTTTTATTGTTTACACCAACTATTAATGAACACCTTCTCTCTTCATCCTCATTATTACATCAACGTCACATTATCCAAGAACAAAAATATCATCTATTATCAGTGAACATTCACTTCATCCTATCTCATCTTAAAAATTTTCTTTTTTTCGATTGGTTGATAAACCCATGTCCCCTACCTAAACTCGCCACTCTTTTCTCTCTTTTCATTCTTGCTCATCTAATTTCGTTTAAAATTAAGGGTAGTTATAAACTCACAACACATTTTTGCCATCTACAACAAGTACATGCAAGTTACTGCACAATGTACAACTGCTTAAAGCAATAATTATTGTAAATGACAAAAATGTATTGTGAGTTTATTATTACCCTAAAATTAAACACCATGCCAAGACGTGTAACATCCCGAACTTTTATTCTATTTCCGTTAACTTTGACTGTTAGTCAAGGTTGATCTATCGTTAAGTGGCATTACATTTATGTAGATAATAATGTGATATTATTTATTATGTGTTATGTGGATAATTATGTGGTAATTATGTAGATTAAAGTGTGTCATTTATGTAGAAAGCTCGTGTCGTGTTCCCGTTAGTATTGTCGGTCATTAAAAGGAGTTATTATGTTATAAAGGTAATTAAGTATGGGTAAATTAGACATTTGGCATATGGTTACAACCATTAAGGGGTCATTAGGGTTGGATTAGAAGATCATTTCAGTTTTCATTCCCTTTTTTTTTTAAGCCTCCAAAGAAGTTCCAAGAGTTTTCACATTTCTTAGGCATTTGGTGAGATTATGGGTGCAATTCAAGGGAGTTTTGATTAAGAATTGGTGTAGTTATTGTTCCTACAGGTATTATGGTGTCACACCCCCAAAATGCGGAATTGAATGTGTGAACCATATTCGTAAACAAATCACACATTATAACAAACGACTTTTAGAATGAGACGTTTTTTAAAAAATATTACTGAAATGATTTCATTTATTAATCATAAAAGGATAACCGAGTTCACAACTAGTACATATGAGATTCTTTAAATACGATAAAATAAACTAAGACATCTCCGTATGTTTCCTTCTAGTATGCAATTGTGACTCCAAAAGTATGCATCTATCTTATGTGTCATCCAGCAGTACTGTTATGTGGGTGTGGCCCTCTCCGAAACACCGCGATAGTGCCACGCGTTATAAAATAGATGGTTTACATGCAGTGTCTTACACTATAAGACATGTAATGATCTGTCAATATCAGATATACAGTGCGGCCCTCTCCAAAACATTGTGATCATTTCGTAAAAATTGATATATAGGCAATACATAAAAGAGTTTTTGTATTTTAACATCTTTCTTACAGGCAAATCTCTTGTTCATTACGAATCTTAGTGTAGCCATTCTTATTGCCAATCTAACCATCAGAACTTTGCTTATTCTTTTCTTCTACAAATCCATTCATTGGATATTTCTACAATGTATTTGGTATCTAAGACATAATTCTTTAGATATGAGATTTTCATTATTAAATGAATCCGGAATATTTAAAAGAGGCTTACCCATATCGAAGTTAGGGTCCTCATGGTCGTTGCCATCGGTTATCATTAACACTTCCTCGTGTTCTTGTTCAGTATCTAGATACGTTAACATTCTTCCGTGTTGTTGTTCAGTTTCTTGATCCATAAACATTGGATAATTCCTTCTGAAATGTCCTTTTTCTCCACAGTTAAAACAGCTATTATTGGTGCCCCAATCCATTGTTCTACAATCCTTGGCAAGATGACCCATTTTCCTACATCGCTCACACACTTTTAGAGTGCAGGGTCCTTGATGATGACATTTGCATACGTTGTAAAAAGGCTTGGTTCCAAGATATGACGAGTTACTACTTTGTCCAACGTAGTATGCCTTGATGGCTTCTGGTTCCTTGTATGGTTGTTGTTCATAACTTCTCTCTTGATTCCCATCCAACTT
>JAOEHQ010046542.1:0-22345 GCA_025447715.1 Asclepias incarnata
CCGCACCTCCAAGCCTATATGATGTCTTATTATGACGATTATGGTCAAACAAGTTAATCCAATTACACTAAAATATCCAACACAACCAAAGCCGGATGATAGCTAGTGAACATTATTTGAGAATCATATTTGTGTTTTTTAGAATCCTGTTTGTATACGCATCTTATAGAAACCGTTATATAGTAAATGTTTACTATGTTGTTAGGTTGTTATCTTGAAGGTTGTAGGTTAGAATTTGTTTATTTTTTCACATTGTAGATTTAGGAGAAAAGATTATTACCGTAAGTGATGAGGTTGTTTTGCAGTTAATATTGATTCGTCGGAAATTCAAAATGTTGATTTAGCTGTATAATAGTTTTGTTGTTTTTTGTAATATATTAAATGGTGTCTGTTGTATAAGATCGTTGCGACCCTTTTTCTGGTCACTGTGACTAGCCAACGTGGTTTGAATCACAATCGAACTTGAATTCAACCACAAAAGCTTCCAAATTTAGTATACCAGTCTATGAGGTTTCGTTTTAAGATTTGAACAGATGTGAAAAATAGAATTTCTCATTTTTAAGAAAGATTAATTTTGGATCAGATATGACATTGAATTATTCTAATCTTAGGAAACATTTGTTTTGGTTATCAAAATCCAGTTTTCGAATAAATGTGAGGGAATCAACTGGTGTGACATCCAGGTCTTACCCAGAACATCCTCATTAACTGCATTCGAGGGGTGCCTGAGGGGTGCCTGTGGGGTTTCTCCTTGGACACCTATTCAGCAATAAGTAGCAGCATTTAAACAAGTCGATTCCTCTTTGATGTACGCAATAATCTAGAAAACCATACAAATTACTAGTCTTATAGAAATGGGAGGTTGCAAGCTTTTATATACGACATTGATAAGAACAACACCTGTTGCAAATAGAATTCACGAATAACACAAGCTAATATCACCACAAAAACCGACAATAGTCGGCTGTTACTATTAAACAAGCTGGAATTCGAGCCCCATTAAGCTCCACAAGGTTTAACAAGAAAGAAATAAAATCCAGAATCTCAATACCCTACTAATGGGGACGCAACCCCTTATTTAAACAAACTAAATGGGTAACCTAACTTGGCTGACAAAGAGTTACCATATAATTAAAATAATTTGACCGACAACAAAATAAGGAATTATTTAAATAACTTTTGACTCTTCGACACTTTCCAACCCTTGTCTTTCTTTCTGTTGTAAACATGTCCCCATCTCCCAGCCACCTTCTACTTCGTATCAACCCCGCCCTGAAAACCACCTTGTCCTCAAGGTGAAAAGCTGGAAACTGTTGCACCATCTGATCATATTTCTCCCAAGTGGCCTCTTCTTCCGGCAAACCTTCCCACACAGCAACACCTCTTTATTGCTTCCACTACCCCTGACTCCCATTACCCAAATGGGTTTAATTGCTCCTTCCACATTCATATCGCTTGGCCAACTCGCATCCACCTGTGTTGTTCCAACATATTTCTTTAATTGTGACACATGAAATACATCATGAATAGCTCATCCCAATGGTAACTTAAAACGGTACGCCACTTTACCAACTCTCCCCAAAACTTCAAATGGCCCATAAAAACGAGAAGCTAATTTCTAATTGGTACAATTAGCTACTGTTAATATGGCATCAACTTTAAGTAAACCATCTCCCCTACTTCGAATGCCACGTCTCTTCTTTTATTGTCAGCTTGAGCTTTCATGATTTGTTGAGCCCGCAAAAACTGACTTCTCAAATCTTCTAACACCTTATCCCTTTCATGCAAATATCTATATCAACATCGAAAGTATGAACAGTACCAGAATCATAATGAAGCAAACGTCGTGGATCACGACCGTACATTACCTTAAAAGGAGTTTCACCGATGGTAGAATGGTAATTATTATACCAATATTCAGCCCATGGTAAACATTTTAGCCATTCCCTTGGTCAAGTAGATACCTCAAATAAGTTTCTAAACTCCGATTAACGACCTCGGTTTCCCCATCCGTCTGTGGGTGATAAGGAGTACTGTGCTTCAATACCGTACCCATGGATTTAAACAATTCCTTCCAAAAATGACTTATAAAAATCTTATCCTGATCAGAAATTATAGATTTGGAAATTCCATGTAACCTCACCACCTCCGGAACGAAAACTGCTGGTACTGATGACGCGGTATAGGGATGCTTTAAAGGAATAAAATGGGCCCCCTTAATCAACCGATCAACCACCACAAAAATGATAGGGAAAGAGAAGAAAACTAAGAGATGAAAGAATATTGTTCTCTGGATGACTGCTCCAGGAACGATTAGGGTAATTTATTCATAACCACACTTAATCAAGTTTACATAAGACACCCACAATAATCAAAAGAAAAACCATCAGGTCCTTGACTACCTTATGAAAAACTAAATAAAGAAACACCCAATAATAATAAAAACAAATAAAACGTATCAATACTCCCTCCTTGACCCACTTTTTGCCCT
Source organism: Asclepias incarnata (assembly GCA_025447715.1). Taxonomy (NCBI): domain Eukaryota; kingdom Viridiplantae; phylum Streptophyta; class Magnoliopsida; order Gentianales; family Apocynaceae; genus Asclepias; species Asclepias incarnata. Next base: position 2,492 of record JAOEHQ010046542.1, read on the forward strand.
CAAGAAGTGAGTTCAGTAAGATCTGGAAAACGCAGCTTCAAATCATCAAGGAACTCCCAAGACGCCTCTTGAGTTGTCTGTCCCCTCCATTGTATCAATACCTTCATAGCCGCCCTATTACCTCTCTTAACCAACTTGCGATCCAAAACAGCATGAGGTTGAAGTTTGAAACGTGACTCTACCGGAAGTGGAATAACTTTAGTAGGTGGCCCAGCCGCACCCTTAAGCAACGAAACATGAAAAACCGGGTGTATATGTGCTTCTTCTGGTAAATCTAACTTATATGCAACCGACCCCACTTTTTCCACGATTAAGAACGGCCCAAAATATTTAGGAGTGAGCTTTGAGTGCTTGTGTACCCTCAATGAATTTTGCATATACGGTTGTAGCTTCAGATAAACCCACATACCTGGTTCAAAACTCCTATCACAACGATGCTTATCTGCTTGCTGTTTCATGCGGTTCTGAGCCTTGGCCAGCGATTGCTTTATCACCCTAAGTGCTGCCTCCCGGTCTTGCATCATCTCATCCACGTCCTTATCAACCGTGTCTTTAGGGATGTATGGAATGTGTAATGGGGGGCGGTAGCCATAAAGAGCCTCAAATGGAGTTCGCCCCAAGGACGAATGGAATGTGGTGTTATACCACCATTCTGCTAGTGTCACCCATTTGACCCATGTGTGTGGCCTTTCCATCACCATGCATCGCAAGTACCCTTCTAGACACCGATTCACCACTTCCGTTTGACCATCTGTTTGGGGATGGTAAGCCGTAGACAACTTAGCTTCTACTCCTTGCAGATGTAAAAATTCAGTCCAAAAAGAGCTCAAGAAGATCGGGTCACGGTCTGATATGATTGAGTTAGGACACCCATGTAACTTGTACACATTATCTAAAAAGACTTGGGCCACGTCCTTGGCAGAATACGGATGACCTAATATCATAAAATGTCCATATTTTGTGAGCCTATCCACCACGACAAAAATGGTATCCTTACCCTTAACCTTCGGTAACCCGCCAATAAAATCCATTGATATGTCAGAAAAAACAGCGTCTGGTATTGGTAATGGTTGTAGAAGGCCTGGTGAGGCGACATTCTCGTTCTTAGCCCGCATACATACATCACAACCCCGTAACACCCGACGTACCACCTTGGTGATTCCTTTCCAAAAAAATAACCCTCTGACCCGTTGGACAGTCGCCCGAACCCCTGAATGACCCCCAATTGGCAACTCATGACAAAGCTTCACTATATCTTCTCGTAGAGACATGTCATTGCCTACCACCATGCGACTCTCTTTGGATAACCACTTTCCATTCCATGAAAATTTGGAGAATCTCCCTTCTGTTGAAATTTTTCTTATAATCTGTTGCACATCAATATCATTTTTCTGACTATCCATGACTCTTTGCAGTAGAAGCGGTTCAATTTGTGACACTGCTGTTGCGAATAAATCTGCCCCTTGTACCCGAGATAAGGAATCCGCTGCTATATTCTCTCTACCTTTTTTGTATTCTATGCAATAATCATACCCCATGAGTTTAGCGAGCCATTTATGTTGCAAAGGAGTGGTCACTTTTTGAGTAAGAAGGTGCTTGAGACTTCTCTGGTCGGTACGAATAATAAAAGGACCTGTGATAAGATAATAGTGCCACTGCTTAACTGCCATCATAATTGCTAACAATTCTTTCTCGTATACTGATAAGGCATTCTGTCTAGGTGACAAAGCTCGACTCAAGAATGCTACTGGATGGCGATCTTGCATTAGAACTGCTCCTACTCCCCCTGTCGACGCATCTGTCTCAACCACAAATTTTTTGGAGTAATCTGGTAATGCTAGAACCGGGGCTGATGACAACGCCCCTTTAAGTCGTTCAAACGCATCTTGGGCCTCAAGACTCCATTGAAACGCATTTTTTTTCAACAAATCCGTGAGTGGTTTAGCAATCATACCAAAAGACCGAATAAACCGTCGATAATACCCGGCTAAACCCAAAAAACCCCGAAGTTGTTTAATCGTTTTTGGAGCCGGCCACTTTTGCACTGCTTCAATCTTTGCTGGATCCGTCTTCACTCCTTCTTTTGATATAATATGTCCCAAATATTCCACAGCCCGACCCCCAAATACACACTTTGACTCTTTAGCAAATAGCTTGTTTTCTTGCATTATCGACAAAACCCGCTCCAAGTGCCGAATATGATCTTCCTGGTTTTTGCTATATACGAGGATGTCATCAAAAAATACCAGCACTCCCTTTCTAAGCATAGGTTTAAAAATATGATTCATGAGGGCCTGAAAAGTAGCTGGCGCGTTAGTGAGTCCGAACGGCATAACCAAAAATTCATAGTGACCCTCGTGAGTACGGAATGCTGTTTTGTGAACATCCTCAGGTGCCATCCGAACTTGGTGATACCCGGACCGTAAATCTAATTTAGAAAAGAAACACGCACCACCTAATTCATCTAGCAATTCTTCAATTAGTGGAATCGGAAACTTGTCTTTTACCGTTGCTTCATTGAGCCGTCGATAATCCATACACATTCGCCATTGACCATCTTTTTTCTTTACCAACACAACTGGAGCTGCAAAGGAACTTTGACTGTTTTGAATAACCCCTGAATCTAATAATTCCTTGGTTGTTTTCTCTATCACATCCTTCTGAACTGTCGGGTATCTATAAGGGCGTTGGCTAATAGGTTGTGTTCCTTCTTTCAATACTATTTTATGGTCAAAAGCACGTGTCGGGGGCAGCCCTGTTGGCATCTGGAAAACCCCCTTAAATTGCGACACTAATGACTTCCACGGTAGAGAGTTGTGCGACTCATCCGAGACATCAATCACTCTTGACTGATAATTGTTTTCAGGCTCTCCATTTGTCAACTGTAAACTAAATAATTGCATATCTCCACCCTTGGCATGCTTGTTTAACAACTCTCCCATTTTTTCAATTGAGCAAACTGAAAATACGTTGTTTTCTAGGCCCTTAAGTTCATAATGTTTACCATCCACCTCAAATTTCATGGTCATTTTCTTGAAGTTCCATAGAATGTCATTCAAGGGCAAAAGCCATTGTACTCCTAATATCATATCATAACTTTCTAATGATAATAAAAGTACCTCAGTTGTAAACCAATTTCCTTGCATATTCCATCGGAAGTCATGACATACCTGATTACTTATCAGCTTTTCTCCATCAGCCACACCCACATTAAGTGGTGCAACTTCCCTCACATCACACTGTAACTTCTTGGCTAACCTGTCTTTAATAAAATTATGGGTGGATCCTGAGTCAATAAGTACATGCAGCTGTCTATTACCCACTGACCCGAGTACCCGCATGGTGGAGTATGACGGAATGCCCGTCAATGCGTGAATTGAAATTTGGGGCTGCTGCTCTTTCTCCTCAACGGTTAACTGTTCCTCTACTGCCTCCCCATCATCTTCCTCGGCCTCAATAATATACAACTGAGTACGGGAGCGAGCACACTTATGACCAGGTACAAACTTTTCTGTGCACCAGAAACACTCTCCTTTTGCACGTTTCTGTTCTAACTCTTTACTAGTAAGGCGGCGGGTGTTGCTAACTGGTTTGGAGGCTGTGGTAGTGGATTGGTTAGGAGTGGGTAGGAGTGGCAGTTTTGTTGCATTAGTAGGAGGCGTTATTTTTGAGTTTGAGTTGGTATTGACCCGAGTCCCACCCGTATCTTCCTTGCCCGTTTTCAATTTTCCCACCAAATTGTCATTGTTGAGAGCTTGAATTTTTGCAAGTCCGTAGGCCTCATGTAGTGTGCGAGGCTTAAACATTTTAACGGGTCCCCGAATGTCAGGTTTGAGGGCTTTTAAATAAAGGCTAACAGCTTGTGACTCAGTTAAGTTTACCTTGTTCAGCAATGAATCGAAGGCTGTGTTGAGTTCATGTAGGGAACCAGTTTGATTAAGCGAAGCCAATTCTTCCAATGGGTCCTCGAACATTGCATTAGAGAAGCGTGCTTTGATGGATCGGACATAGTCGTCCCAAGAAATCTCTGCTACGGTTGCCCCCCGAGTACGCATAAATGCCCTATGCCACTGAATGGCATCCCCTTCCAAGTGAATAACGGCATACCTTAGTTTCATTGCTTCTGGAGTCTCATCAATCGTGAAAAAATGCTCACAACGATAAACCCACGCATCCACATCTTCACCCGAAAACTTTGGAAATTCAACCTTCCCGATCCGCATAGGTCGGGTACCCCGTGAATCTGCATCACTGGAAAAGACTGACCCAGAACCCGAGCTAAATACACCGCCACTGTCCTTCCCCGATTTTTCTTGTACCGCCTTTAAGATCTCTTGTTGTTGTAACACTGATTCTTCGTGTTGCTTCAGCAGGGCTGCTAGGGCTGTTTGAATCTCTGTTATTGCTTTATCATGAGTCTTGAGAGTGTTGTCAACATCTTGGTTGCGAGTGTTTGTCATGGTGACGAAAGGAGCTCCGACGAGTGATCGGAACGGCTCTGATACCCTTGATAGGGAAAGAGAAGAAAACTAAGAGATGAAAGAATATTGTTCTCTGGATGACTCCTCCAGGAACGATTAGGGTAATTTATTCATAACCAAACTTAATCAAGTTTACATAAGACACCCACAATAATCAAAAGAAAAACCATCAGGTCCTTGACTTATGGAAAACTAAATAAAGAAACACCCAATAATAATAAAAACAAATAAAACGTATCAACCTTTAAATCTTGTTTTGATTAATAATTGATGAAGATTTGCCATCTCAATCAACCAGAAATATAGACAACTTCTTGATTACAGGGCGTTTGGGTTTCTGGGAGATATACAGGGCGGATCTATGTTACTCAGCCCAAAACCTAAGAGACGGAGTATAGTGTTAATTTCAAGTGTGGTTTACCCAAAACCTCAATTTTGGTCCTTATGATTTCATATGATCCTTCTACAGTCCATCTCAATTGGGTTCCGTTAACCCTATCACGTTGAAACTTAGTCTTTTGACTTGTTGACCGTCATTTCACCTCCGTTAACACCCTCACGTGTCTCCCACGTGAGGGGTATTTCAGTCTTTTCCCTACCTTTTTTTTCCCCTTAAATACATACACATACTCCTTTTTTCTTTTTCTTAAATACATACATACATATATCTGAAAGTCAATATATATATACACACACAAACATATATCTGAAAATCAATATACATACATGCACTTAAGTTTCAACATTTCATCAAAATCAAATTACATCAATAACCTCCACTACTCGCCGCCGCCGCCACCATCAATTTCCGCTGCCACCACCGCCCATACCGCTGCACGCTACTACCATTACCGTCGTCATTACACTGCTGCATCACGTGATACATTCGAATGTTAAGAAAAGAAACATACTTGCTCCTAGTCAATATAACAGAAGTAACTCACAATAGTTATTTTGAATCTTTGGTATAACTTGAACATTAAAGTATAGCAACATAGAAACTAGGAAGTCAATATCTTGAATAAATTAATACCGAAGCAAAAACAAATGCATGTAAAAATTTAGCCTAACGTTATTTTCATCTACATTAATAATATTTAATACTAAGCTCAATCTTTCTAATAACTTGAAGGTGCTACAAGTCTACAATTCATCAAAGTCATTGATGACTAACTTGTATATATCAAATAGAACCAACATTAGTTAATTACACTTTTGGTCTTTGAATTAAACCAAAAGACATATATACCTTTTGTTTGCAACTCACGTGTCTTCAAAATCAACGACGTTGGTAATTTGGACCAAGCCGTTGACAGAGTGCAAAAAATTGGCCCGAAACAGCAATTTATAAAACATTACGCATGGAATAGGTAACGTTTTGGACCATAGGGACCAAGATTGTAAAATTCTCATATAGCAGGGGAGCCAAGATACTATGTTGCCTGCAATAACAGAATAACAGGTATGCCTTCAACTCAAATACAACAAAGGTTATTCAAATACATATCCAAATTTAGTAAGTCGACGTGGAAAAGACGCCTTTCTTCATCAAACCTCTTGTGTTTGCTTGCCCTATCAATGAGGATTCTGTGCACCTCAACTTCTTTATTCAGCCCGCTGCGATTCATCAGATGGAAGAAAGCAAGTGCACTATCATACTTAAGTTCCATTAATAGACTGTGATAAAGTTCTTCTTCTGGAAATCTTGGTATACCTAAACCAGTGCGACAAAGTAGAAAGTACGAGAACTGGTGAGAGAGGTCTGAACGACCACGGGGGAAATTTTCAAACTTTTCAAAGTCTTTATCAATGAAATACCTAAGATAAAACATGTGATAAGTAAAAAAGTCGGGTTCGATGCCTTTGGAGTCCATCGAATCATAAATTCTCCTTGCTTCACTCACTTCATTTCTCCAACAATAAAAATCAATTAGTGGATTGTAGGTGACTGCGTTAGGAGGATACTTGCGGCCACCGGTCTCATCAACCATGATGTCGATAACAGCCCGGGCTTCGGCTATCTTATCCTGTTTGCAAAGTGCATCGACTATGATATTGAAGGTCCTGACTTTGGGAGAGATTTTTGCATCCTCCATTTGTTTTAGCATTCTACACACCTCGTCCCAACGACCTAACCTACAGAGGTTACGAATCAAAGAGTTGTATGTGTCGACATTAGGTGGGATGGCTTTGTGGTGGACCATTTCTTTCCAGAACTTGAATGCATAATCTATAAATATTACGTCATTGCAGAGACAGTCAAAGATGGTGTTATATATGGCAAGATCAAACTTAAAAGTACCATCTAATATTCCATGATCGAGAAGCCTAAGCAAACCGATGGCTGTAAAGTTACTGCCGACCTTACAAAGCCCTTTAATCATAATCTTGTAGCTGCTTAAGTTGAGTTCACGTAGTCGGTTACTTGTGATGAAACCGCAGAACAGATGCTCAGCCAGGTGAGTGTTATTTAGGACAAAACCTCTCATGAGTGTATTATAAGTGGACACATGAAGCTCAACACCTTGTTTGAAGCAAGAGCCTAAGACTGCAAGACCGTATTTGGTGCGATACATTCGATGATAACACTTTATGGCGATACCAGCAGTGTAAGTGTTGACAGGAACACCAAGGGCACACAATTGTTTAAAAAGATACAAGGAACAAGAATAATGTTTTAGTTCAGTGATATCATGCAACAATCGAGTAAACTTAACTACGGAAGGAAGGGGTCGTTTGTGGATCATTACATTGAACGATTTCAGTGCTTCGTTCAAATTGGTCACTCTATCATAATTATTATCTAAGGAACAAGAACTCGAATTTTGAAGCGATTTAATATTATTATTAGGATGAGGACCAAACCTTCGACCTAAATGCAGGATAGATGATGAAGAACCAAGAATACAGTTGGTTGTCATATTACGTTTAAATCTACTTTTGATTAATACTTGATAAAGATTCTCCATCTCAATCAGCCAGAAACGTAGACAACTAGCTTCTTGATTAAACTCTCTTTGCGTTTATACCTTGCCGTATAGGTTTATAGGGCATATACAGGCCGGATCTATGTTGTTTCAACACATGGACCTATGTTACACGGCCCAAAACCTAAGAGACAGAGTATAGAGTTAATTTCAAGTGTGGCTTACCCAAAACATCTTTTTTGGTCCTTATGATTCCACATTGCACTTACGTATAGAAAGATAAGGTTCAAATTCCATTTTTCCCTTTCACGTGCCTTCCATGCGGCTATGCGATGGTATTTACTATTTAGGTCTTTTAGTTGGGTTCCAAAGCGCGGCTTTCAGATCCACTCTCAGATTCTAATCTCTATGTTTATACTGTATGTATTATAAAGCAAATGTTATTTTTGTTTAGAATTTTAAGTTTTATCAAAACCAAATTACATCAATAATCTACGCTACTCGCCACCACCGGATATGCCAATTTCTGCCACCACCACCACGTCACTCTTGGCGCCACTGCCGCCTCCATTACATCGCCACCACGCACCACCTGTCCTACACTACTCGTCACCACCGGCGCCACCGCCATCACCACCAATTTACCTTTAAACATTCGTTCGGGTTATTTTCCTCCGATTCGTTATATATAATGTTTTTTAATATATGATAATTTTCATCATCGTTATTTTTTTACGTTAATGTAATATTTAAGCAAAATATGGCTTCTAAAAAGATTACAAAGACATGTTCCTTGTTTTATATTTTTGTTTTAATTTTTACTTGATTAAAACTTTTTGATGTTGTGGACGGTGGTTGGATGATTTAGTATTGTTTGAAGACATGTCCCTTGTTTTTTATATATTTTTAAAAAAGTTGCAATCCCCCCGACGATGATACAATTTACAATGACATCCTCAACAAGTTACATGGCCTATACGTCAAAACTATATCAAGCTTTCCAACTTAACCTTTCTTTCATAATTCTGCTATTGTACCAAAAAAACCCAGCATCTTTACATTATAGATAATTGCCCATTTTCGAATCTTTTTTCGTTCCTTGACATAATGGTATATAGATAGCTGTATATTTACAAAGTTTTCAATAGATATAAAATGATTAGCAGCCTAAATTATTTGCAAAATTGTACTAGGTTGATACACTAAATAGAACAACACAAAAATATATATGGTTTCGATAGTCGGTTTGGTTCAGTTTTAGGTTTTCCGGTTTGGTTTTGCTCACCCCTACTTGATTTTTTTTTTTTGACGGCGTGTTAGTTTGTTAGTGGTTCGAACCCTACAGTGACATCCAAACGGGCATTATGCTTGCGGTATGTATATGTCATACTGAAAACTAACATTTGATCAACTCAATACTGGAAAACTAGATTCTACCACAAAAGGAGCATAACAGAAGTACAGAACCAGCTAATACTTGGTATTAGTGTAACTATCACATGTCTCAGCAAATCAGGTTTCCACACAAATATGCTTCTTTCAGCCGTATAACATACAATTTGAAAATGGTAGACTACTAAACTGTAAACAGTTAGATAGGAACATGTTGTAACATAGCATGTCATTAAGAGAGTTATAGTTGGCACAGAGAAAGAAAAAAACCGGTAGGTTGCTTACGACAATCTTTTCCCAACATCCAAATGATGTCATACACTTCAAAAAATGAAACAAAATCCTAACCCTCCAAGTTCGTGGATGTGAAAAAACATAGCAGAGAAATCAAATTTAGCTAGTCTTCTTTTTTTTGAATGGGAGTGGTAGGATGGGAGGGTCCCAAAGCTTAAAGCTCCATGCCTTGATACGACTTTTATCGCAATGAATGAAATCAAGGTATCCCTGTTAAAAAACAATACCCATTAGTATTGGAAATCAAGATGAAACAAGAACAAGGAAAATAAGAGAATTGATGGTTGATTTCTGAACTAGTTCTGATATAAAACAAAAGCAAATTAATACCTGCAGAATGCTTGCAGCAGCAAGCATATCTGTATCTGACTTATCAGCACCCTCTTCATAGTCCAACTCCTTTAGTAGGAGTTGTACATTCTGTTCCAAATGATAAACTTAAGCGTTTTTTATATTAAAACTCTCTATATAAATTATATAACTTTCAATGCACACCTTGGTTGTCATATTTTCACCCCACACAGTAAAGCGGAAATCGTCAAAATCATGCATAGCACATAGCTTCTTAGTGAAGTTTGACACTGTCATAGTCTGACATACATGGAAAAAACATATATTAGTATCTTTAGCTCCTTAACAAAATTAATGTGACCTAAAATTATAAATTCAAGTGTCAACCTACGTTTGAAGTATGCGACATATTATAGGTTGGCCAACCTAGCACTAACCCCGAAAGGTTGTGCTCATGAATCTGCACAAAAATCAACAAAGTATTATTAGTTGTACAAAAGATATTAAATTATATACACGAAAGGAGAAACAAACTTACAAGCTGTTTTATCACCACCTGGACATCGTCTTTGTCTTGGTAAAAAGTCCTACAAAATTCAAGTTAGAAATATAAAGCAAAATTTATATAGAATCTGTATTTCGAAGAAGTTATGTTGATCACTAAGCTGGAAAATGAAGAAAAACCATTGCTGGAAGTGAAAGTTATCAATTCTATTACTAAAGCTGGAAAATGTGGATGGTTGGGCAATGGGCATATAATTCATTTATCCTTGTAGAGTTTAGCTTCACGAGATTTCATAATAGAACAATGTATTTAGTAAAATAGAAAGCGGTATTGGATGACATATATTAGACGTCATATGTTTACACAATATGAAATTACTTACTATATACTACGGATTATAATGAGTAGCATGTTAATTTATATTTGTACAAGATGCAATAGCTCAATCTATGACGTACTTCAACTACCAGGGCAACTACGACACCAACGGGCCCTAACAACGTTAAAGTCACTGCAATTTTCGAGAAGGCAAGTGTAATCGTCAGATATCCTCCTTTTGCTCTACCTTTTAGGTGTGTGTGTGTGTGTGTGTGTCTATTATTGCAACTTTGTTGTTCATAGGTTGTAACGATTTAAGAGCTGGTCGAGTTCATGGCAACTCAAAAGGTCTTCAGGCTGGTACAAACAGTCATAAAAGGCATTCCGAGTCATAACTAGGCTACTAAAGAATAATAGTGGGGGCAAGCAAGGGCTAAGTTTAAAAAGGTAATGTCTTGCTTTGGTATCAGTTTCAAAAAGGGGAAATAAGGTGGTTTTGGAAGTTGATTTAGTTATCCGAATAACAAGGTTCAAGCCAAGTTGATGTGCCTCCTGAAAGAAGGCTGTCATCTGAGGTTGGTTAAAGCTATATTCTTGTCTTTTTAATTTAGGAACTAATTGTGCATATTTTTTATATTACATTTATTTATTTGTAATACAAGAGGTACGTCTGATAATCGGCAAATGGATATATTTCGTTAGTCAAATGGATTGATGTAAAACACTATGTCAAAAGGTTTAAAGTAATTATTAGTATAGTCATGAAAATTAATTTTGACTATGATTAGTTGCTTGATCAACCATATTATGCTAACAAAACAATAAAGAAATCGTTGATAATTATATACACACACATATACATCACACACACTGATATATATATATATATATATATATATATATATGAGAGAGATGGAGAGAGAGAGACTTTTAGTGACTGAAGTTCATCTGTCACTAGCTATTACCTTAGTGGCCGGGCAACCCAATGCCCTTCATCAGATAATGCAACGCCTACACATGATTTACCAACGTCGAGCCCACATAAGGGCATCTTAGCAAATCCATCCAACTTCATTAAATGATGAAACATTTGATAAGGCCTCAAATACCTCATCCTGCAATAAAAAAATTATAATGATAAGTGACTGATTGTAACAAATGTTTCTCACAATTGCAATGGATAATGCTTATTCAAATAACCGTAAGTGTCTTGAAGATTTGAAGTGACGATTTAAAATTTCAAAGAAAAGTGTGTTGGATGGTGAACATTTGCATATGAGGCTTTGCGCCCCCATCTTCAAGCCTTGTTGTGAAAGAAGGTTTATAATATGTACATGGCTCAACTCTTAAAATTCGATCAGCCGTGAAGCATGTTAGGTCCCATTCTGTTAGGATGATCAACCGTTTTAAGGAGTTTATTCGGGCAACTAAAAATAAAAGTAAAGAAACTTGTGTGCCTTGATGTTGAAACTTAGTGAATTTCGACTTACATGATGCTAGAAAGTTCAATCCAGATTCAAGTTGCCTTTAATATGTTGGAGGAGTTAGATAGTAACTATAGAACTGCACTTTAATTATTGGGAGGTATAGCAACAGTAGAAGAATGGAACTGTGCCAATAGTTTGTTACCTTGTTTAAGAGGTTATTCTACTACAACTTTGTGAATTTCTGGCTCGTTCTATGTCACTAGGGATGCTTACTTCGATGAAGTCTTTGGATTTGGAGCAACCATCAGAAACGAGAGTTCTAAGGATGAAGAGCTTACAATCATGTGAAGAAGGGTGCTACAATTATAATCTAAGAATTACAGAATTGGAGCAATTGAATTCTTAGAAAGATGGTTGTTCAAGAGAAAGTAGAGTGTGATAAATATTGGAGCAATCTATAAAACATGAACACCTTTTTATTTATCATGCCGATTCCTGATTCAAGACACAAACTTATTTGGTTAAGTATCTTTTATTGTGAAACAAGGTTATGATGCGGATGAAGCGAAATATTTATGTGAGAAAACAGAAAATCCACGGGGTCATCTGTGGTTGGAGTGATTAGCTATAGTAGCTTGACCTGTTCCAAACTTTCTGAAGAAAAATTAAATTCGCAATGATGAGAAATTGCAATAGTGCTCGATTTTCCATGGAAGCTATATTGCAGTTGTTCAAAGATGACAATGGGAAAGCAGTGGATGCCACAAACTACAGGAGGATCATAGGCAGCCTAAGATATTTGCTTCATGCCTGGCCGGACCTCAGTTATTCGGTCGGGGTATTAGGCAAGTATATGCAGAGTCCAAAGAAAGTCATCTTGCTGCCTTAAAGCACGTATTGAGGTATCTATAGGGAACAATTGGGATTGGCTTGAAGTACAATCGTGGGGTGATGGAAGATTAGTTGGTTACAGTGACGGCATCTGTGGGGAAGACTTGGGTGATAGAAGAGGTACAACTGGGATGACGTTCAGGTAACTTGATAACTTGGGCTTCTCACAAACAGCAGACGGTTGCATTGAGCTCGTGTGAAGCTGAATTCACGGCTGCAATGTCAGCAGTGGATCATTGTTGTGGTTGAGGAACTTATTAAGCAACCTGACAGGAAAGAAGCCTGAGAAAGCGAAGCTGCTGGTTGATAACGAGGCTGCAATACTTCTAATGAAAAATCCAAATTTTCATTTAGAAGTAACATATTGATACCAAGTATCACTTTATACGCCAGTGTGTTGAAAGAGGCCATATTTATGTCGAGCACATAAATGGAGAATTGCAGAAAGCGGATATTTGTACCAAGGTGCTACCAAAGATTAAGTTTGCTGAAATGAAAAAATTGAGTGGACTTGAAGACCAAGGTCAACCCTAAAGGGGTGAATGTTTGATTAGTGTTGACAGAGTAAAAAGGAATAGTGGTCAATATGAATGTGAAGTCAGCTGGAATATTTGAGATAGTGGAACATTGGGTTGACCAAGTTCCTAGGAGTTTGTTATCTCCATTCTAGTATTTATTTAGATCTTTAGCACTCTGTTTTTCATCACTTGTAATCAGTCGGAAAAACACAAGGCAAGCATTGTTTGAGATAGTGGAACATTGAGCTGAACAAGTTTCTAGGAGTTTGTTATTTCCATTCTAGTATTTATTTAGATGTTTAGTACTCTGTTTTTCATCGCTTGTAATCAGTCGGAAAAACACAAGGCAAGCAGTGCTGATTACTTATGATTATTGTATATAAATTAAATCATTCAGCTGAAACATTCCCATGTTCTTTGTTCAATATATCAGAGTCCAAAAAAAAGCTACTTCAAATATATAGTTCAAATCTTGACTACTGAAACTCAAGATAGATTCAAATAACAATAACAAATTGGGGTTTTACTCAAAATCATCATAAAAAGAATGATAATAACAAAAGTAATAATAATAATAATAATAATAATAAATAATGATAATAATACCTTTAGCTTCAATAACAATTATCTTATGGTAAGAACTTGATAACAAATTGGGGTTTTACTCAGAATCATCATAAAAAGAATGATAATAACAAAAATAATAATAATGATAATAATAAATAATGATAATGATACCTTAAGCTTCAATAACAATTATCTTATGGTAAGAACTTGATAATCTCCTATTAGCTTGAAAATCACAACTAATCTTTTCTTTCTTGCAAAAACCCTCCTTCAAAATCACTTTATAATGAAGTAAAAATGAAGAGTAATATTACTATTTGAAGTTAGGGTTTGATTTAGGGGATTTTGTAATGAGTTTTTCTTTATGAATTTAGATTTTTTCTTCCTCTTTTTTTTTCGTCCTGTTGTTTTTGTTGTACACAAAAAGTATTATCTATTTATGGGTATTTTATAAAACGAATTTCATATTTCCATTTCAATAATATCATATCTACTTCAATAATTCTAAAACCAAGATCAAGTGGTTGGAGCTCTAATCTCTGGAGACAGAGGTCAAGGGTTCGATACTCATGCCCAGCAACGTTGGAGGTCCTTTTCTACCTTTGGTAAAACCTAGAAGCAGCCTCTCTACTTAGATAGGGATAAGGTTGTCTACATCTCAACCTCCCACATACACCGTCGAAAACGGCATAGGGTGTTACTTTACTTTACTTTCTATCTATATAATACTATCATTTCAATTAGGCACTCACACTTTATAAGAAAATGACATGTTTAACCTCACTAACTTTAAAATACGGCATCATAAATAAAATATTACCGTTTTAAATTCGATTCGGGGCCTTACAACATAAAATCTTTTATTTTTAACGAAATAAGCAGATAAACGCTTTTCCAAATAGTGTTTCTTATTGTTTATCTACTTAAAAATACAAGAGAAGAAGAAAAATAAGCAATCCTAAACACCCCCTTCATATATACCCTCATCAAACTATCCCCAATGGCAACACTAGAGTCGATTTCGTGGACCAGGATCCACTAGTATGCCGTTGGAGAACCATAGCCGCTATAATCAGTATGGTCAGAATACTCTTAGCGTTGAGCGAGTTATGTGTTGATTTTTTGTTTGTTTTTAGGTATTTTTATGTGATATTCAATTACAATATAAAACTGAGGTATAAAACAACGGTTAGAGGTAAAATGTGGTTCGGGTTATCTTCGGTAGAAATAAGATCAATTTCGGGTAACAATTAGGGATAGTCTCAAACTTAAAATATTATATATACCCAAATAATTAATTTTACATTTTCAATATCTAAAGTTATAATGAATTTATCATTTTTGTTCCCTCTTTTATTTTTTCCCCATCATCCCTCAATTTCAAAATCATGTAAGGCATGAGTAATGATGAACTAAAAAAAAATCATACAAACTATTTAGAGTTAATTGCAAGATTGGTCCCTATGGTTTGTTCATTTTAGCAATAGGGGTCTTTAAAATGATAATTTATAGCAATGTTGGTCTAACAAACTCATTAGTGGGTATTGCCAAGTCTGCAGGTGGCCCTCACGTGCATGGGTATTCCAGTTCTTTTCCACCCCACCTTCCACGCACTTCCTTTTTCCCCCGTTTTATATCCAAAGCCAACCCGTTTTTTTCTAGTTTTAATTGGGTATAAAAAAGGGGACCAGGAGTGTGGTGTAAAGTAAGGTCGAAAAGGACACCCCTGGCCCTTGCACGTGGAGGGCTACGTGCAAACTTGACAACACCCACTAACACGTCTGTTAATTTTGGACCAATATTGCAAAAATTCTCATTTTAGTACCCCATTATTAATGAACTTGAAAATGGACCCCATTGCAAAATTGAACAAACCAAAGGGGCCAATTTTGCAATTAACTCAACAATTTACATAGAAAATAAGAAAAAAGCAATTTTTATTCACCAATAATAATAAGAATACAACAAAGAACAAATAAGTTTTTTTTTTATCTAAAGTCTGAATTTTAATAACAAAAAACTCATATCTTTTTCATAAAAGCACCATTCAAATAACAAAAAATAGAAAAGAAAAAAATGTATGTTAACATGAGGCTTGAATATTTGAAGCTGTGTCACTTGTGTGATTATATGTGATGAGGTCATAGTTGTCAACGGCGTGGAACACACTCAATGCGCAAACACCTCGAATGTGGCTTTGGCGAGATGTGTAAACGCCCCAAAAAAACACACTTAAGTGAAAAAACCAAATGCCATTCAAATTACCAAATACCATTCATAAACCCATAAACCATTTAACTAAAACTTCAAAACAAATTGTTCATAAATATACAACAAAAAACTTCAAACCAAATTGTTCATAAGTCATAACTTGAAAAACAAGCTAAACTACTCGTAAAGAATTCAGTTAAAAAAGGCGCGCAGTTTATGTTGATATCATAACTATAGTAGAATATAGAAGAAATATAAATAGAAGAAAACATACGTTACATTAAAAATAATTAACGGGAACCCTATGAAACCGGTTTTCACATAATACATAAAAACGAATAAAAACATGTTTCTAAAGCCTAAAACTATGGAAACCGGTTTTCACATAGCATCAATAACAATTTTCTATAACATAAAAACAAATAGAATCCCATACAAACGGGTTATTTTATATCTTAAGGTAAGAAAAGAGCCTTTCATCTGTAAGCCTTGGGCTTAGGGTTTTGATGCGGCAGAAGTGAAAATCAGCAAGGCCTAGCGCCTATGCGTAGTAGGCAGGTTGCCTTTAGCAACTATGGAAGAGAAGCTTTTCTAGATTGAATGAGAATTAACCGTTGATAGAGAAGGTTTTAATCTATGAAAAATCATATACATTTGAATTAAATTGATTAAAAAACCCCATAGATTCATTAATTGGTGAGAGTACTTTGAAATGTTTTTGATTTTGAACCAAAGGCCTTTTGTGTTAAGGATGGGCGATGGGAGAATGAAAATGGGTAAATTAGTCATGATTAGATTAAAATAATAACTTATTTAAATTTTAGAGGTTAAAAGTGATTAATTAACAATTTGGTTACATGTATGTGATATTTGAGCATGAAGATTGAGTTTTGTGATTTTATAAACACGTTAACCAAAATTCCAAATCAATCTGGTGAAGAGCCAGTGTAATCAAAGATCGTTTAGATTTATATGTGTCAAAAAAACAAAACTTTAAATGTATTTTAGTAAAACAACACAAAGAATTTATCCAAAATCTGCTTATCTAGGCAAAATTTTAGTTACATGTGCTTGATGGCTCGTTTCATTTATACATACATAAAAGAATACTGAACTTTTTTCAAGCTTCTTCATCCATCCATCCTAGTGAGATAGTTGAAAAAAATAATGAGAAGAACTTGATTGATTGAGCAGTTGCAATGGATAATGCTAGTTCAAATGACCGTACGTGTCTTGAAGATTTGAATAAAGGGTTTAACATTTTAAAGAGAAATGCTGGATGGTGAACATTTGCATATTAGACTTTGCGCCCCAATCTCCTTGTTGTGAAAGAAGGTTTAGAATATGTAGATGGCTCGATTCTTAGAATTCAATCAGCCGTGAAGCATGTTAATTGGGTCCTATTATGCTAGGATCAGACGTTTTAAGTGAGTTTTTTTGGACGACTAAAACTGAGAGTAATAAAACTTGTGTGCCTTGACGTTGAAACTAAATGGAATTTGACATACATGATGCTAGAAGTGCAATCCAGATTCAAGCTGCCTTTAATATGTTGGAGGAGTCGGGTAGTGTATAGAAACTGAACTTGAATTATTGTGAGGTATCAGTAGACGAATGGAACTGTGCTAAGAGTTTGTTGCCTAATTTAAGCGGTTATTATACTTGTACTATATGTAGTATTGGTCACTAGTGATGTATCCTTCCATGAAGTCTTTGGAAAGGGAGCAATCGTCAGAAACAAGGGTTTTAAGGATGAAAATTTTACAATTATGTGAAAAAGGCTGACAGAATTACAATCTAAGAATTACGGAATTGGAGCAATGGAAATCTTAGAAAGATGGCTGCTGGAATGAAAGTAGAGTATGATACATATTGGAGCAATATATCAAACATGAGCATATATCTTCTTATTTATCATGCCGATTCTTTCTCAAGACACAAACTTAATTGGCTACATATCATTTATTGTGAAACAAGGTTATATGCAGATGAAGCAAAAGAATCGTGTGAGGAAACAGAAAAAGTATGGGCTCATCTGTGGTTGGAGTGATTAGCTAAAGTAGCATGACCTGTTCCAAACTTTCTAAATAAAAATCTGGTATAGAGGTCGTCAATGATGACCCGACAGCTTTTCTAAGAGATCAGTACAAAAAAAACCCTCAAAGAAACCTGAGGTTCTACAGGTGTAAAAGCTGAGATGAATAGGTATCTAAAAGACAATCGATGTTTTGGCGATTCACGCATCAACTGTAGCATCATAATCTGCCTTTAGTACTCAAGGGGATGTTCTGGATGCCTTTTGTAATCCGTTAGCTCCTGCAGGCGTTGAGGCATTAACATGTTCACAAAATTGGCTTAGGTCCAAAAGTGTTCCATTTGATATCGAGGAAAACCTTGATAAATAATATGAAGCTGGTATGATTTTACTTTATATGATTTGAAGTTTGTGAATAACATTCATTCTTTTGTTTCCTGTGATTTCTTCGTTTTTCTAGAATTGAAGGACTCGCCAGATCGAAGCTCTCTCCGCCATTACTGTTGATGACTAAAGCCTACTCAGCATGGCATAACAACGGTAATCTTTTACTTAATAGTATCAAGTTACTACATTTACAAATGCTAATTATGGCCCTTCATAGAAGATTGAGAAACAAATGATGCAGGACCACATCAAAGTCCTTTATCACACTTGGTTTTTTTGTTCTTGTGTTGTACTAGCTTCTTGTACGTTAATAAACTTTTCTACGTTATTTTTTCTTAGGTAAACCGCAGTAAATACAAAATTCTTCGGCGACTATGTGAAGTGTTCTGTTGGAAGCGCATTAGGACATTTTGACGACGTACTTTATAGCTGATGTGGCGATTAGTTTGTTTTATCATGGATGTTGTTAAGCATTAGAACGTGATTGTATTTTAGACTAGCTTTATGTTGACATACTTCACTGCTTTAAGCTTGATCTATCTCTTAGGGTAATTAAGTTGACGAGATAATGTATTGAGCTTTGTGCTATGATAAATCGTTTAGTGTAATCCCGGGACAAAACACTACACTGTAAAACGTAGCTAGTAAGCACAGAAGCTGTGTGTACAGATTAGCAAATTCACCCCACAACCAGCTGATCAATATATACATATATATAGAGTTTGTATGATGGTACAAAGACATGACTAATAACTAGGATAAAAAAAAAATGATATGAAACTATGCTAACCTGGAAGAAGCATCCCTTCAACCTAAGCTTTTTAGAGCCTACATCCATCTTGATCATTCGGTAGAAATTAGGAGTTAGTGCCGGCTGCACAAAAAAAACATCAGATCAAAGTATTATCAGACACAGTCATACAAATAATTTACTCACATGTAACATTACAAAATTGATTATGATTAATAAAGTAATAGATCTCTTTTGATTAGAAAAAAAAAAAAAAAAAAAAAAAAGATGAAAACTTACAAACCTTTGAATCGAAGCTAGCTAGATGGTTTATTTCACCATTTAAAAAACACTTGATATGATCTGGGTCATTGGATGAATCACAAGAAAAATAATATTGGTGTAACGAATAATTATTTGGGGTTTATATATATATTAGGGTTAGAGCTAGCTAGCAAGCATCAGGTATATATGATATACCACCCCATATATTGGATCCCGCCTACAACGAACCACCGGGGGTGGTACGTGACCACGCCCACTCCCTGACCGACGATGCCCAACCGACGCTCAACCTCTTGCAAATGACGGAGGTTGCAGTGCACGCCATTTGCCCTATCCCCAGAATCGATACAGCGAATAGTTATTAGTAAATTTTATTTTTTACCATTTATGGTTGTATTTTATTATACCACAAGTAATTTTACCACCCGTACTTCGTTGCGGGTAGAACACTTCGTTGCGGGTAGAACACATTGTAAGTAGATTTTGTTAAATTATAAGTAATGGTTGATGTTAGTTTAAAAAATGTAACATTAGTTAATTTAAGATATCATAAAAACCAAAAAGTTGTGATGAAACCATAAATAAGTCAAGAAAG
>JAOEHQ010046543.1:0-11465 GCA_025447715.1 Asclepias incarnata
GTTCTCACAGTTCTCACCATATTTGTAGTTCTCACGTTAACCCTACCCTATATATATATATATATATATATATATACTCCTTATTAAAAGAGCACCCCCTATTTTTCAATTTGTTTGTCTTTGAAATACTTAAAATGCGCCTCAATTTTAAAAGCTTTTTTTTTAATAATTAATCAAATACCTAAAATACCCTTAATGAAATAAGTTACAACATTTATCTCTCAACTCCTAAAATAACTACATCAATTATATTTACATTAATAACCACACCACCCTCACCACTAGTCGCTGCTGCCACCACCACCACACCGCCGGTGCTACCATCATTGCCGTCGAATCGCGTGTGCATCGGTCTAATATATATATATATATATATATATATATGTATATTAACCTGTAGCGTTAAAATTTAGGGTTAGCAAAATTCTTTGTATAAATTGTAGATTATTGTTGATAATTATGGTTTTATCAAATCCAAGGCAACATATTTTGAATTCAACCCGTTCAATTATAACAATTCTCTTTAATGGGGGATATTTTTGATATTTGAAATGAAACTAGTTAAAGTTTCAAAGTGTCCGTTGTTACTTCTTAAGTTTTACATGTTAGATTTCCACTGAATAACTTTTCTATAGGAGAGTTAGGTTAGAAATTAAGTTACAACGATCTTGATGTAATGTACTATATGTAATATGTTAACATAGACAAAGATTCATGCGATAACTTTTTTTCTTCCCGAAACCTTGAGAACTTTAAAATTATGTATTACATACTTGATATGTTCATATGTGAATAAATCCGTTCACATATGAATAGTTCAAGTTATACGTAATTTTACATGTTTTTTTTATAAAAAGAAATTTCTTATAAGAATTTTTATTATGATTTAATACATAATTAAAAGTTTTTGTGATATTTGAAAAATAAAAAATTCTAGCATGAACCTTTCCCAGTTAAGGCTATCTCCAACGGAGAATACAGTTTGCTCAAGCAAACCGGCCACCTCAGTAACACGTCAGCAAACTGTTACAACATACTGAACCAACAAACTGAACTTATTTTGCCTCCAACCCAGCATACTGAAACTCAGTTTGCTCATGCCACATCATCATCCATATTAAATATACATATACACATATATGTTTTAAAAAAAAATGAAGGTGGCCCACAATATTGCTATGCTTTCGGTATGTATGGGAGCATATTGGGTGAGCATACTGAGCAACGTTTTGAGACTCCAATGGAAGCATTTTGAAGATCCCAGTATGCATACTGGTATGACTTTCCCATTGGAGATACCCTAATGCTTCAAAGTATGCAACTTCTAATGAAAACAATATTATACAAGGGTTAAGCGAGGGTGGTGTTGTTATACCCAAGTTGAATGAAAACCCTCCCATATTTTAATTTTTTAATATTTTTTCAAAATCAACATGTGATTTTTGTTTTTTGGGCAACCTATATTAAAAATTAGGATGTGAGAGAATATTTCACTCAACTTTGGTATGTAACAACATCATCCTCACTTTTCCCATTATATAAATGCACATATAATCACGCCAAAAAAAACTACGGTAAAAAGAAGTTTCGCACGAAAAACGATGCATGGTTTTTAGTATATGTCAAAATAGTAATTTTGATTATCTTACCTCCAATATAATGAAAAAGGTAGATTTATGGGAACCCCTTGATCCATATATCGCATTGGTATCTGTGAAACCCTCATGCTGAGTTTTTTTACATTGATGGTTAGCTACTTTTCTCAGTCTTGCCCTTGACAAAAATCGAATCTGCGTCCCTCAAGGTAACATGCCCAACTCCAACATTAATGTACTTGTCAAAAAATCAATATTAGTGACATAAAGTACAATTAAGTTTTATTTAGTTAATTAAAAATTAACAATCAACAATATTAGACATAATTGGGTAATGAATCATGTTTGGAAGGCTAATATCGTACGAGTTCAATCATATTAAATTTAATAAATTCAACCACATAATAAGATAATAAACCTCTAAAACCCTAAATCCTAAAATCATTTGTTGTTCCTCTACAAGCTCCCACCCTCCTTATTCATATTTATTTTCTTGTAATAGTATCATATAACACATAAAATACATTAAAAAAAAAAGGAATATTTGAAGCGTTTCGTGCAATAGTATACATTACAAGCAACATTCTTTTCTCTGTTCAAGGATCAGGGATTGAAAATTATTCGCGTTGGCAAATTTACAACGTAGTAACCTAGTGTAACCCTTTTATTTAGGATAACAGTATACCAGATCAGTCAAAAAGGAAAAATGATTATGTGTTAAAAGAAGATTAAACAAGAATATTCATAGGATAAGTCACTTATCTTTACTCCCTTATAAAACAAACTACCCCTTCCCCTTTTTAAACTTTCTACCTTTGAAATACTTAAAATGCCCTTACTAATATAACTAACACTATCAATGATTCTATTGAATACCTAATATACCCTTAGCGAAATTAATATAAAACATTTACCCTTTAATTTCTAAAATAACTACACTATCCCTTTTACATTAATAACCACACCACCACCATCACCACTGTCGCAGCCACCACCGCCTCCACTACACCGCCGCCGCTACCATCATTTTCGCTGCATCGCGTGGGCATGCGTCTAGTAATTTAAATATGAGGAAATGATCTCTACCATAAGTGATTAAAATAAAAGAAATTATGTTTTCCCCTTGAAGTTTAAATGTACACACCGTACCATTAATTTAAATATGGGTTGTGAGAGCATGGTGTTGGGTGCTGCTCACAGTATGTATGCCCTTTAAATATACAAGTGACACGCAACACCATTAATTTTATCCTTAAATCAATTAAATATATATCATTAAAAAAATATATGTATCGTTAAAAAAATACATAACATTTATATTTCAATTAAATAAAAATTATACTTCAATTAAATTATTTTAGGTTTGTAAAATTTGAAAATTCATAAAGTGGTGGTAGCTTTAATACTTTTAGTGACATTTAAAAAAAAAACATATTTTGGTTTAAAATTTTAATATTGTTGGAGATTGTTTTATATTTCATAGAAATATTAAAATATAATTTGATATTATTCTTACATACACAAAATATCTTATATGTTATCGACAACCAATACATTTAATTATAAAACTACGATATATCTGGTGCCGCTGCAACATGCACAAAACCGAGTTTGGATGGAACTGAACAATATTTGGCGAACGAATAGAAATGTCAAATTTTTATTGATAAAGTAAAAGGAGGTTATTCAGTAACCATCGCAGATTTCATTACTTTTATTCCATTCGACATCGTCTTTTCATGTCGAAGACTTGAAAGTACACTAAGGTTGAAAGAAGTGGGGCTACCCAACTTGTGGGTGACTCGCGACATGTGGCGCCTCGTCAGCAAGTTGGGTAGCCTAAAAAAAAAGGGGGGGAGTGGGGCTACCCAGGAGGGTGGGACGACTCGCGACACGAGGCACTTGCAATGATTGATTTTTTTATTATTTTTTCTCCCATATTAATAACAAATAATAAAAATACATACTATTAAATACATATAAAACATAAATATATATCCTAAAAACATTAACAATAACAAGAAGTTAAATAAAATAAAGATATTACTATCAAAAATAAAATAAAACTTGAAAATGTGTCACCCTCTTTTATCCTACCATCATCTCATATATATACACTGTAAAAAAAATAAAAAAAACAAAAAAAAAAAAACAAACAAACATGGGGTCTGTTTCTTCATCTCCTTCATACTCTGTTTTCTTCCATCTCCTTCATACATATATATACCGACAGATCTCATATATATATATATATATATGTATATATATATATATTTATATATATATATATATCTGAGTGATAGAAAAGCACGTGAAAGTCAGAAAAAGTAAACCCCCGCCGCCGAACCCATGCGGTCGCCGAGCACCCGGATCGCCGCACCAGGGCGGTGTTCCCGGCGAACCCGAGGCGAACCGGGCCTGGGTCGCCAGTGAGCTCGCCTCACTCCGTTCACCCTAAGTACTTATGTTAACTAGATTTCCGGACCTTTATATTTATTGATAGGGTATATTTTTAAAACTAATTAATGGATGCAACGAGCTGATCAGATAGTAATGGTACTTTCGTAGTTGGTCTGGCGACACGTGCTAACAATTATTATTTTTTAGATACCATATATAATTAAACTATTATTTAATTAGTAGACAAAAATACCTAATATAATTATACTCATATTATTATGGGAAAATGATCCGTAATGCAGATTTATTAAGAAAAAAGTTTCAATTTTGCCCCTGAAGTTTATTAAATGTATATATTGAATCCCCGGTGTGTGAGAGATGCAGTACCTAAGGTTGCATAATGTTGCAGTACGGATAATATCCCCTATTATTATATTGTTATCATATCTACCAATATATAAATTAATCCTTTGAAATTAAGATTCCTAATTTACTTATCAAAATGTTATTTAATAATTATCATATTATTGTTTATATACTCTTGAACATATCTATAATTAAATTATCATATTTAGAATAATTTCAATTTACATATATAGACATTTATTTTTCATATTCTATATTTCAATTAAAGTATACTCTAGCTAATAATAATATGCTACTTATATTCTGATTTATTTTTATAAATACTAAAAAAAGAATAACTAATACAAAGGTATAAAAAGTAATAAGTTGAAAGAAAAAAAAATATATATGCATAGTCAATCTGTACATTATACGGGTATTAAGACTAGTATTATATAAATTATTGATACATTGTAACCTCTTACACATAGGCCGATATATGTTTATCGGTTTCAGTTAACCTTGAAAACATTTAAGTTTGAATCATCACAATGTTAAAGTTCAAATATTGTTGTTCGTCATTGATTGATCACCAAACCGCGATCACCTCCGTTCAGATAACAGGTGGGCGTATGATGTATATAATGTCAATTGGCGATTCCCCGAAGGTAGGAAACTCCCTTTACGCCAAGAAGATTGTAATGTGGGTCGGCTATAATGGTGAAAAATGATCATGCCGAAGTGAAGGAGGATTTCTCCCACTTTATAGGACATTCTAATTTAGAGATAAATCCTATATTTATAAAATGAATCAAGATAATATTTTATCTTGATTTGGTTGTTACAAGATGTATATCCAATTCGAATTTAGAGCCTGTGTTTTAGGAAAGGATTATGATCCTTTTTTGTAATCAGCGTCTGCTGTCAATCTTTGTATGTGCAACCCTTCGTATGTGTGAAGGGGTATATCATCAGTAATGAAAAGTGAATTCATCCCACATTGATCATGGGTAAAAAAATTGAATGGATTGCAAACCTTTTAAAATGAAAGCAAGATAAGCTATACTTTTGGAAAATTCTTTGGCAATTCTCATACATGATAAAAAAAAAAAAAGAAAGATGTTTTATTATTTATTTTAACAACTCAATACAAACATTCTCAAAATTTCTTAAAAGGCCAAAATTATTCGTCCCGTATCGTACGCGTAATATTCTAGTGTACTAAAAATGTAAGTTTCCATATATGAATTTACAGATATTATTTGTTTAAACGGAAGTTACTGTATGCATTTTTTTTAATTATTTACCGCTCGACACTTTAAAAGTAAGATGATATACTTTGTAGTATAAATCATTTAATTTCTTTCCAATCATTTTTGGTCAAAAGGTATATATATATCATTTGGTGGTATATCGGAACATATCTAAAGAATTATGTCCGTTTAGTTCAATTTTTTTTTTTTAGGAATTCGATGAAAATGAATTTGAATTTCTTTCATTGTCATATTAGGTTAATATAGTAAATTTTAAATTTCTTTCTACTAAATCTTTTTAAATTCTTTAAACCAAATAACATCTTACAATTACACAGAGCTTCAATACAATATCAATCAAATCATTAGTTAAATCATTTCTCTCTAATAGATAGCCGACTCATTAACGGCCCCCACCAACAGTGACGGATCTAGGATCAAACCTTAGGAGGGCCTTTTGAGACCTTAACTCGAAGTCTTGGTTAAAACGAAAAATATAATTTTCTTTTTAATATATGTTTTTTTGTCCAATCAAGTATCAACCCATAAAAACTACAGATAAAAGATTAACATACATACCAATATAAATATAAAAAGCGAATATTAGAAAGACGCCGTTACAACAACGCCTATTTTCTTTTTCAAAAGACCTAAAATAAAAAAATAGAAAACAAAGCCATATAGTTCAAAATTTTCAGAAGGGAGAGAGCTAAGAGGGAAGAATGGGCGGGTGGCTGTGCATAGTTCATGGATAGTTTGGATTATTTCGTTACAACTTGAGCTTCTTTTTAATAGAATTTTAATCCAAAGGTGTGTGATACATCCTATTTAACAAAGAGGGTCCGTCAAAATTTTTATACAAGCTCCTCAAAAAAATTGTTTTGTAAGGGTGGTCCAAGGACCCCTATGACTCCAAGTAAATACGTCATTGCCCAGTGCCCACCTACCTGTCATACGACCAATATAAAATAAAGAAATCAAAAAATCTCGTAATACTATGGTTAAAAAGACATAAGGTTAAAATTGAACATTTGAACTCCGGTTTTATTATCAACATGTTACAAACCACTAAAGTAAATCATGTTTCTTGTAACTCTAGTGAACGAAAATATTTGGGACGTCATCACCGGCCCACACCTCCTATATACCAATATACCATAGGTGTGTGCGTGTTTTTGTTTGTAAGAGATCTATTTTGTACCTCAGCTAGTCATGACATATGATCAAGGTTGGTTTAACCTGGTGGTTTTAGGCGGTACTAATTTTAGAGGCATTTTAATAAAAACCCCCTTCTTTTTCCGGGTTTGTGACCGACAAAAATAAACTAAAATTGAAAGAACGTGTTCATTCGCTCCCATTATGAGGCAACTGTCGAGATTTTATACGTAATCTTTCCCACACAGGCCTCAAACTCTCGTTCTTTTTAAGTCCTAGCCCAAAACATAAACATAAGCCTAAAACTAAATATACTGAGGTCCAAAAACCCTTAACATGTAAAGGCCTTAATTGACCGCCTTTTAGTAATATTGAGCCGCCCTCCATATGATATGGAATATCCTTTCCTTTAGCATACTCTATACCGGAATCGTAGAAAACCTTATTTGGATGTAACATGGATGAATTAGTTTCCAATAAAAGTTTAACAAATAGACAACAATGAGTAACCTTCGAGTTTCTTAGAGATCAATATGTATAATCATTGAATAATTGTTTATTGGTTGACATATATGATGTATCAATGGTTATGAGATAGTACTAAATTATGACAAGGCACTTGATTCTTGTGAGGCATATATGAGTTTAAATACTTTGGAATGACAGTTAAGTTCCAACCAACAGGAGAAAAGTGGATAGAGACACGAATGGTAAAGTTACTCGAATGATTGTAAATCCAAAATCTTCTTCACCTAATTAATTTACGTAAAATGTTTGGTTACATTCTTATGAAAAGAAATCCGCCATCGTTTTAGCTTCGCATCTACTCACACCGTGGTTATGTTAGACACGTACTACTAGTTCTTATGTCTTAAATTAGATTTAAAGCGACTTTTTCATATATATATTTATAGGAGGAAATTTGGTCGTACTACAAGTCTTGGTATACATAGATTAGATATATGAATATTTTGTGGTGTTAGATAGAGGAACATCCATTGACCACAAAACAAACAGATGTTTTATATATTGTGAAATTGCTAAGATTCGTTTTGGTAAAGTGTTTTGACACGATTGGTTTTTCACGAAACATTTATATATTTAGAAAGCTGGTCATGGTGTGCTTGACGTATGGTTCACTATAATTAATAAAACTGTATAAAGGAAAGGAAGGAAATCATAAATGTATATATTCATTATGAGAAATTATATATGCACTTCATTAAGAAAGGGTCTTAATCTTAACTGTGATTCATTAACAAAGAGAATGTGAGTTCTTGTCTAATGATGGATGGATTTAAATTATAATAAATATATATAGATGTGGGTGGATACTTGCATTAATTAATTCTTAGAGAACATTTTACCAATTTTGCATCATGAAATTAAGATTTTTATAAATTAGCTTGCGTTGCATACTTGCATATATAGTCTCATAATTTTGTGATATTAAGTGAAGTATATATGACATCATGCATGCATGGATGGAATAGTTTGGAATAATATATAGTTAAGTTCCAACCAACATTTGAAAATTGATATAAAGATGGAATGGAATGGAGTGGTAAAAGTCACCTGTATTATTTTGAATCTAATCTTCGATCACCTAATTTATGTAAAAATGTTTTTGTCATCTTCTTGTGAAATTTTATCATCATGGCATTTAATTTGTGTTTTTAGTTAGCTGGATTTTAAGTGACTTATGAAAGAGGTTATTCGTCTGCCAATAACGAAATTAGTCTAAATAAATAATTATATGGTTCGTAGAATTTAATAGCTAGCTATAAGTTCCAATCAGTATTTGGTGTGTGTAATGTAATATATAAACTGATAAATGTCATTATTATAATATACAAGCTAAATAGTCAAAAATATGTGGTTGCAATTACCATTCACCAATAGTTTATTGATTGACCTGCGTGCTCTCTTAAGCAATCCAGTAAAGAGTTGGTTTTGGCTCATTCCAGCCATGTTTTACAAATATCACTCTAAAGTTTGCTCTCTCAGCAAAAAGTTGTTTCTGCCTTACAAAAAAAAAAGCAAAAAGTTGTTTCTAGAAAACATCTTTCAAGGAAAAAGTATTCTACTCCGCGTTAGTCGTTCAGACTTCAGACAACAAATTTGTACTTGATAATTGTTTAATTAGCATCATAGTTATCAAATTCCTACGAGTCACGAGTCGAGTTAAAATAAAGTGAAAATGAAACGACTCGGTGGATGACTCGACTTTACTCCAGACTCGTCCGAGTCGATGCGAGTGACGTTCCGAGTCGATGCGAGTTACGTTCCGAGTCACGAGTCAAAAAAAAATTTTATTTTTTATTTTTTTACATAATTATATGCTTTTAAATTTGATTTTATTTCAATAGTATTTCTTTTATTTTTAGCTTAATATATAAATATAATATTATATTTGTACAATAAATACTTGTATATTATTTATATATATATCTTATCCTGACTCTTACGATTCGAGTCACAAGTCAAAAAATCAAGTTTTCGAGTTGAGTAAAAAGCAACGAGTCCACAATGATTAACTTATTAGCATGATATTGTAGATTAATTCTTTGAATATTTTGATACCATCCCATCCATTGTCCTATACTCTTGAAGAATTACAAAGGTTAAAGAGATTAAATTTAATAGGGATTTTTTAAATCCTAAAGGTACACATAAGGGCTTTTCTAACTTGTTAATATGTTAATTTCATTATAAATAGTTTAATTTTTAATAGTTAATAATACTATATATATGTGTGTGTATTTTAAATGGTATAAAGTCTATTTATTTTTATAAAACATGTTTTTTGTTTTTCTCATAATTGAAGTTAAAAAATATAAAGAAAAAAAAGTTGGTAATTAAATAAGTTAATTACAGACATGGAGAAGTTCGACTAAATGTATAAAGAAACTATTGATTAAACTTAAGGTGTAAGATTTTTATAATGTATTATAAATTTAAGGGTTTAAATAAAAGTGTAACATTTTTATAATGTATTCTAGATATAGGTAAGACGTTTATAAAACAGTGTTAGAATAATATCATTTGCATTATAATCTTGCTTGCCGATCTTTTTTGTACTTAATAAGAGTTAACAATTTAACATGTATAAAATATGCAAAATATGTGAATATGTGATGTAATTTATAATCAACCACTTATAGTATTCAAAGGATTATATTATACATGATGATGTATAAAAGTATCTAATAGACTAAAATGAGTCTTTGTACCTTGAGGTTTCTTATCTGGTCCGAGTCTCACTCCTTACATTTGTGAAGTTTGGCTTTAAAAAATAAAGTTACATAATAGATGATTCATGGTAAACTAAAATGTATATATAAAATTATGTTTTAAAAAAAGAATCGGGCTTTTTTTATGAAAGGAAAAACCTAACTAGTCCAAGACTCCAATCCAGGCCTGGACGGGCATATGATGTCTAATTTTAGGCCTGTCTAAAACTTGCATGTGGAGTGGAGATGTCGTGTTTTTTTGGATTTTTTTTTTTTAAGTTGGATCAAGTCTTGAGCTTTATATGTGTTTTTTTTGGATTTTCATTTTCTAAGTTTTTTGTTTTCTTTTAATTTTTAAAGCTTTTTAAACATTCTGGACTGAGTTTTCTTTATAAGCTATAACCAAAATGGTTTTTCTTTTAAAGAGTAAGCTTCAGATTTAAAAAACTTCGAAAAAAATCGTTGTCGAATGCACATATAAACTTTCCAACAAGATAAATAAAAGAAAGAAAAAAAAAACTATCAGGTATACAAGACTTATAAATTGCATTAAAAAAAAAAAAACAAATTCAGACTTTTAATAATAAACAATACAGTTACGGGCTTCCCTTACAGAGCCATCATTGGGCCAAAAACGCAAACTTAGGCTTGTCAAGAATTGTTTTTTTTTCTCTTTGTAATTGTAGTGTTGCCTAGATCGAATACTTAGTATTTTTAAATATAAGTATTTTATTATCATATTTTATTTCTAGTAAAATACTCACTTCTTACCGCAAGGTCTCGAGAAGAGACTAATACCATACCAGTGGTGGGCCAACAGCCACACTGTAAATGTAAATGCTCATTTTTTTGGTTACTTTAATTGGAATTACTGGATTATCGTAACAGCTTAATGCATTTTAAAAGTGGGGAACAACAGGTTATTCTTCATTAAGATTTTTGAACAACTTGAAATAACTTCTATTATGAAGCCATGAAGGTATCAAATAGAGGCTGTTTGAATCGTTTGGCATTTTTAGTAAGATGTCCATTGTCCAATAAAATTTTGGGCCTGATGGGTTGCATCAACCTTTAGTTTTTCTTTTCCTATATAACTTTGGCCTACCGTTTTGGAGGCCATTGTAGCTAGCCGTGCACAAAAAAAACCGGAACCGAAATAACCGAGCACGAAAAACCGAAACCGGAACCGAAAAAAGAACCAGTTCGGGTAGGCCAAGAACCGCCGGTTCGGAACCGGTTCTCCATATATCCGTTGCGACCGGTTCTTGGACCGGGTAAAATAACCGGTTCCTGGAACCGGTTCCGAAAACTAGCCGTTAACTGCCGTTAGAAATAGCCGTTAGTGACCGTTAGGATCGATTTTTAGCCCTTTTTTTCACTAGAAAATCACCATTTTGCCACCCTAAGAGTTGTATAAATAGGTGGGTTGGTTTTTGGTTAGTTACAACTTCAAAATACTATAAAAACACTCCTAAAACTACTAA
>JAOEHQ010046544.1:0-11463 GCA_025447715.1 Asclepias incarnata
TTTCTCTTAACTGAAAATCGTTGTGCATCATGAAAATCTTCGTGCATCAATCTGTATACTTGTGTTCTATGAATCTTTGTGCATCAATTTTATCATGATCTAATGGTCAATATTTTATCTTATTTGTTTTACTTTAATACTTGTTTTACAATAACCACTCCCTTACTTTTAATATAGCGGTATGTGAGTTGATCATTGCTCAGCCAAATCGTCGTGGGTTCAAATCTCATGAAACATGAATTATTATGTGGGCATACGTGATGTTAGTTTCTGTCTTTCTAGAAAGGTACATTTTATTGAACACACTTCTTTTTATCAAATAATATATAAGCTTATTAGTTATCATAACTAAAACTACCATCAATTAATTCTCAAGAGCATACCCAACATACCCCTCTTTCTATATATATCAACTAATTAAAAGCTAGCTAGGCTATATATGTCGATCATCACCAAAGCTAGGTCATTCAAATACGCATTATTATATATGAAATTACAAGTTTATTATATTAATTAATTAATTGTGAATGAGCCAATTAATTAAGGGCCGGCCACTACCAAATGCATGCAAGTTTTAACGTCAAATTAAGATATATATGTTGCTTAATTCTTGAAACTCTTACGATTAATGCACTCCGCATCATCATCATCTTGTATTTATCATTTCCCTTTACAAACTTTGAATCAAAACTTCTCGCTTTTTAATGATTCATTCCACTTAACGTTTGTTTAAATGAAACTCTGATACTATAAACTTTTATTTGAATATATATACCAACATATATACAAGATCCAACATATATCGTTAAACTTAGTCTACAAAATATCAATCAAATAACTATATATATATATCCATGTTAACTAATTTTAATTGTAATATCTTCAAATAAAAGAAATCGTCTCATCAACTCTACTAATTAACTCCATTTTCAGAGTTTTCACAAATCGATCAATTTGCAAATGTCGTAGTTTCAAGAAAGCTATAAACCTAATTAAACACAACTTTAGATGTCGCTTTTAAACACAAAAGGGGGGTTCTTTATTATATACACTTTTTCACTTATTATCTACTTATTTGTATTGTTGTAATAACTCCATCTATCTAATTAACATAAAGGTTTTTTGTATTATTGCAATGTTGGTCAAAGATTCATTCAAACTTGACTAAAAAGATTCATTCCTTCACTCCAACAACTGCATCTTTAAGTTCAATCATGCAACGCAATTGTAACTTTTGTACGAAAGTAAAGTCGAAAAGGCCCAATGAATGCTTCATGTTTAATATAATCCCAAAAGAAAGATAGAGCTTCTCACTATCAAATTCAATACGGACAAATTATATTGTTGATTTCCTATAATTTAATTATCTTTATATATTTATTTAAAAACTTTAACAAAGCAATGCATAAATAAAAAGAAATTTTAAAGTTAATCAATCAAAGAAAATAATAATTTTAAGTATCTTGATTCGAATCCACGTTATTACTAGTGAACTTGCTATGAGACGTGTTTGCGTTCGTGTAGACACACATATATGCATGATTTCATATATTATTATACTTTTTCTAAAATATTTGCTAGCTTGTTAAGCTTGAAAACAAATAGGGATGTATGTGAGATTGGTATCGTCCCGTACCGGTCCTGATATCAGTCTCGAAAATCATCAAAATATGGTACTGATCCTGGTCACATATGAACCGATACCGGTATTTCCCGGTTTTTGTTGTAATTTCCTGGTACCGTCCCGGTACCGATCACGCAAACCACTAAAAATTAATGGATACCGGTCCGGTCGCATTTGAAATTCAGTACCACTTTCCGATACCGATACCGAAATGGGATGAGGTTTAGGAAATTGGCTCCTAAAAACAAGATTTGAGTCAACTTAAGAGTCGGTATGTGTGGCAAATGGAAAATGCCCGAACAAAACAATTGAGACAACTAACCAATATGCCTACAATAAATAGCGGTTTATAGTTAAGTAAAATTTTAATAAAATGAAAACGAAAATAACTAGCTTTTCATAAGCCGTGAGTTTTATCTAATGAGCTATAATTTTAAAAAGGACATCAATATATCTTAAATTCTTAATATTTTAAAAAAACAGTTGTCTTAAAAATCAACTCTGACCGTGTAATAGATGACAGTGCTTAATGTGTTTATTTTTAGCTTCTCTTTGTCAAAACAATGTTTTAGAAGAGAAACTAGTCTTTGGGTTATCTTTAGTATAAAAATAGAAAAAAGAATGATAGGACCAGTTGGTTAGATTGGTGTGGTTTCAACCTTATGTAGTCCTCGTTTTGTAAGTTTTGTTACCCGGCATATTTTGCCGGGTTGAGTGTTAATAATAGTTACCTTTCAAAAAAAAAAAAAAAAAAAGAAGAGAAACTAGTCTAAATGTCAAGTAGCAAATACTAGTCATAGAAAACACAAATACAATTATTATTATTTTGGAACGCCAAATTAATTCTACGTACTCCTAAAATATCCTAAATAATCTTAAACGACCACATTCCAGGGATTGAGCCCCAAACTTTACCCAAAGAGGCAAAAGCCTCTACCAAATGAGTTAATCACAGACAGAAAATATGATTTTAAATCTACACGTAAAGAAAGTTTTTGTTAGCATGAACATAACATATAAAAGCACATACGTGTAGACATAAGTTGGAAAATACCCACATACATCTCAAAGCCCATTAAACTAAAAAGCTAATGATGACACAATACAATAAAATGAAATGTGGTGAACGACAATGCCATTCAAAACAGTTTTGATAGTACATAATAGTTTCGATCATATCATTCAATTACATTATTTGTCGTTCACTTACAAACAATGCCATTCAAATAAACTTTCTCGCTTTTACTGTAGGTTTGATTATAATTGCACGACCGGATCATATTTTAGATAATTGACAATAACTTTAATTAGAGGTCATGGTTGGACCATAATAGTGAGTTACACGGTTTCTCTTCTTATATCATTTTCCCTTTCTATCACCAAAAAGTTTCCAATTTTAACTTTCTCTTTCTAAATAATATCATTATCATTTCATTATACTATATATTTAATTTCCATATATTAATACTTAAAAAACCATTAAAAAAAAACTCCATATTATGTTAAAGTATTTTCTTCAATTAATAGCTCAAACTCAAAACAAAGAAAATGGCAATATTTTCCTTAGTTCTTATAAAAATATATTAATATTAATTAATCTCAGTTTTAGTGACACTTCAAAAAACGCAAAATAACATTTATACTCTCCCACTATTAAAGAACCAATTTTTTTCCCCCAATTGATGACATATTCACATGACATTCAATTAGACTATTAATTTTAATTTTAATTACAATTAGGTCTTTTAATTTTTGTTAACACGCATTTAATTCAATTTTTTTTTAATATATTGATTTTGGAATAGTTATTTAAATCACAACTTTTAATTTTGTCATGTATTCAAAAGAAATAAAAACAATTAGTAAGGGCACTAGGAGTGGTTAGTTTGATTTTATCAGCCCTCTCAAATTCTGTCAATAAAATTCTGTCAACTCATTTCAACCTTTCAGCCCTCCCAAACATTTTTACTGACGCCAATTAATTATGTGGGGAAACAATTTTTTTTTTATTGGAAGTCACATGCAACGGTCAAAAAAGAGTGGGCCTCTCCTCATAAACAATTTTATCACAACTGGTTATATATGATTTCATGCATGCCGTTTACCCATAAAATCATTACCGGCGGCGGTGTTACCGCCGGTATGATTCCATAAAATCGCCATACTTTCCGCCACTCCGTGTGCCCTAATATCTAATGATTTGAATCTAATTTTATCAATCGATAGTATTCATATTTTAGCAACATAGTTTGTTCATAAATTTAATTACTTAGTTGGTTTAACAAAATTAAGACATGTTATCTAATTATGTTTGATTTTTCTTTGAAAATAAAACTTCTTTCGTTATCACATAAAAAATTAAGACATGTTATCTAATTTAGAAAAAGTTCTAATCAATGCTTTTAAAAAAAAATATTTCTTTTTTTGATTATTTAATGTTTAATAAATATGAAACATACTTGTACGATAATTATTTTAAAGTGTCCGTGTGTTAACGTGAGACCCTAATCTAATTTAGTAGTTGTGGAACTTATATAGTATGATTCACATTCTATAAGGATATTCTGAACCACTTGGGCTAACCATTCATCCTGTCAAATAAGTTGCTCTAATAGTTTCACCCTACCATATCCCTTCTACAGAGCTTCATAACCCCTTTATACCTCCTATTGGAGGTGCTCTAAGGTACTTTGATCCAAAGCTATTAATTAGACTCCTGAATTCGATGGTGGGTTTAATTGTGTGACAACCGTCACCTGAGCGTCCTGTTCATTATTCGTGTCATGGTCATGTACATATTTATATAAATGATATGGGTTCAATTGGTCAATTTAGTTCTAGTGCATATGGAAAGTGTAGTGACATTGGTGAGAACGTTCAAATACAAAGGTATACTAGACATTTATTGGAGATATCATTTAACTATTAGCTATCTAGACTAATGCCCAATTAAATTGTCAAGAATCTCAATGTCTTTTCATTTTAAGTCAAAATGTACATTTTATAGTCATAATAATAATTTGTCAATTTTTACTTTAAATTTGATAATGCTGATGGGTTGCAATTTGTGATTGACAACCGCCCCTGGTTATTTAATGACATCCCTGTGCTGCTTAAAAAATGGGAGTTTGGAATTGAAAATGATAAGATTAGGCCTACCTCAGTCCATATGTGGGTTAACATTTATGATCTCACACCTTCTATGTGGGATTATGAGATTTTGAGCCATATTACCAGTGTGATTGGGGTTCCAATTGCTTTAGACAGGTTCACTGAGAAAATGATTGAAAAGAAATCTGGTAGGGCTAAGTTTGCTAGAGTTTTGATTAAATTTAATGCTGATCAGGATATTCCGGCCTTTATAGAGGCAGTTGCTTTGGGTAAAATGATGAGGTTCAGGTTACAATACTATTGGAAACCAGATAGCTAGATGTTCACATTGTGTTGTTTTTGGGCACAAATTCATTGAATGTGCAGATAGGCCTAAGCCAGCGGAGGAAATGGAAGCAACAATTCCAGCAAATGTAGATAAAGCAACAGACGTAATAGCCAATGATGATGGCGCAAATGCCCAGGGATTTCAGCACCCTAGAAGATGAAAGCGTAAGGCCAAAAAGGGCTTTCCTATTACTTCTACAAAACCAAAGTTCCAATATGTTCCTAAAGTAACCCAGCCAGGCAAGGATAAGAACATAGCAGGTCCTCAGTCACGTCCTCAGTCACCTGAGATAGGAATGACAGATCCTACCACTTGGTTCGCTCAAAGAGGCGTCGGCGCAACCCTTACACCTAATGTCGAGACCCGGAATCCGTATGATATCCTGGGAGGTCTAAACAATGAGATTGGTAGTAGCTCTTATATTCCCCATGATGAAAAAGGCCGAGATGACTCAGAAGATGAAGTTTATGAGAAGGATAATCCAACAGCTCTGTTTATGAATTTGCAAATTGACAGCAAGTAATGTCTAGTACCCCTATTTAGGTTTCTTTTTAGGTATTTACATATATACGACATGTGTTATATATGAACTAGTATGGCACTTCAGCCATATTACTTGTATTGTAAAGTTAATATGGAATAAAATTTACCGGGGAAATCCCCTTTACCCAAAAAAATAATAATTTGTCAAAATTATTATCATTTTAGTGTTTAATGCTAGTCGAATTTAGTTTTGCTTCGTATGTCATTTTCGGAAAAATGGACATTTTATTTTCCTTGTGCAATATATGCATATAGGTATATTTGCGTCATACACATTCATCTAATAAATCGACTAGCTAGATATTATACCCCAAAATATCACCCACTCTCCTAAAATTGGGGATCTATGTTCCCACCCTCCCCATTTCCATTCAATCATTCATACAAAACACCAAAAATCTTCTCATTTTCCTCTCTAAATTTCGGTCAAGAAGAAGAAGATCAAGGAGAAAATTCAAGTTCATCACCATCATCATTTGATCATCTATGAAACTTCTAAATTCTCACTAATTGTAAGTCAATATCACCATTTCTTAGTTTTATATATTTTGTAAATGATGAGGATTTGTTCATATGAAGTTAGTCACGTTCTAAAAACACTAAATTTAGTTGTGTCACCTCATGATTTCAAAGTATTTGACTATTTGTCTTAAATCTTTGCCAATTCCTAGCTAGTATCGTCTTGTTCAAATGTTTCCATTTTAGGTCAAAGTCATTTTAATGGTAAATTGTGATTTTTAACGTGGATTCATGATAAGAGTTGATGTACACGTTTGTTTATACTAGTAGTAAGTTGTGTTAAAGAATTAAGCTTTGATTTCACTTTGAAGTTGGTCGATTTTGTGTCAAAAGTTCGTTTGGCCGTTAGTTAGTTAACCCCCGTTAGGGTTTTGTAACGCCCGTTACTCATTTAACGGCCGTTAGGCTTTGGCTTAGGCTTTGGCTTCTGTCACGACCCGTTAGTTTTGTACGTCATGTTAGTTCATGTAATGACCGTTAGTTTTCTAACGCCTGTTAGTGTCTGTAACGCCGTTAAGTCCTGTAACGACCGTTAAGTGTCTGAAACGTCATTTTGGTCTTTAATTGGACATGTTGTGTCATTCAAAAGGGGCATTTATGTAGGATATCTAAGTAGTTAAGCGTAGGATACGTTATAATGAGACATTATCCTCATGATCATATTCAATTATCCCAGGGTTGGATAGATTCGGGCATTGAATCGCTATTGAGCCATTCGTTCAAGTACTTACGTCATTAATTGCGCGAGTGTGGCTTCCGTGGTTTTGCAAGTCATATTGTAAGTGGGTATCGATTGATTGAGTGAGAGTACGTCGTTATAGATCATTCAGACTTGTGCACTTTGTCAGGTGAGTTTCGTAGCGTCGCTTTTAAATGCTTTGGGGTGGAAAGTATACTTGTTTTCTAACAGTTTGTCGATAACTGTTTTAATTATGTACAGATGTATATATGTTTTTTTGATGTTTTTGTGGGATATATTATGAAGTGCTTAAGGAGTTTAAAGAATTTAGATTAAGAGAATCGGAAAGGAAATTTAGCCTGCCATTGCTGAAAGAAAACTTGATATTATTATTAATCTTTTTGTTACATTCTAAATTTAAAAATTCAAGTTTTTTGAACGTTGAGGTTGATGTATTTGAATCAATGATTATTTAAACTCTTATCTCTTAATCCTTTCCCTTATTCCTTACTCCTTTTCATAATATATATATATATATATATATGATGCTTGTTGAGCCCGACATGATAGAGTTACTTGTTCATATTCGTGTACGTGGTACACGTGGGTTGGTCATGTTCATGTTCATTGTTTGGTACCAAGTCGACTTGTGTTCATGGGATCTTTCGTTAGTACCCTTAGGATGCGCTCTTGGTACTAGTCCCGGTCGTTATGTGCATAAAGTCATTTATGTGAGTGTGTGCTTATTGTGTGTTCGAGACATTTGGTATGTAACTCTAGTGCTGTTATATGCATATATATATATATATATATATATATATATATATATATATATATATATATTACTAAAAGCTCATGTTCATAAAGAATCGGCAAGGTTTTCATGTCATTACTAGTTCATTTGTTCAAAACCTACAAATTCACCAACTGCGTGTTGATACTTGTTAGTATACTTTTCAGGTAATCAGGCAAATCGTGGCTGAGATAGCTAGAGATGGAGATTTGGATCGAGGAACTGGCGCATCTTTTGTTAGATAGCATTCAGGGATATGCGTTTTAGATAGCGTTCCTTGATTTGACTTAGTTTCACAGGTTGAATGTCTTGTATGCACCCCATTGTGGGTTGAATGTTCGTAATCACATACTAGTACTTTGTTCATCTTAATGTGGAATTGTACATGTTCTTGTTCTTAATGTATGTGTTGGTACTTGTTCAAGTGCTTGTCATTTAGATAACTCTATGTAATTGTCATGTCATGCTTTGCTTTCGTGACATTCCATAATTCAGCCAAGTTGAATGTTACAAATTGTTTGAATTTGGCATGTAAAAAAAATGTGAACCATGAATGTACACTGTACGCTATAATATCTCTTATTTGTTGAAAAATGTGGAGGATACTAACTTTTTATGCCATAACTAGATTGGCAACATTTTTTAAAAAGATAGAATATATAAATTATACATTTTCTCTTAGACTGATACCTCCAAATCGGCCACGGTGAGCGAAAGATTTCACTTTGTTAGAGGATTTTGATTTTGATTTCCTAATTGGCTTAGCGTCATAAACCGATTTGAGCTCATAAAATGGGCCGAAGTCACGGGCATAAACCATCATTATCATTAATCATTAATTAAATATATATTATTTAGTTTGGATGGACTTGTGACCCATGCTCCTCTATTTTATCGTGTCACTTATTGAGTTATTTTACCTTTAGCAACTTGAGATTTTCTACATGTGATATGTGAATATTTAGTAATTATTATTATCAAATTGATAATAATAAGAATTTGGGAACATGATAATCGAAAGTAAGATTGAGTTCAGTAAAACAAGAAAAACGAACGACTTCTTGCGTATATATTATCTATATACTTATATACTACCCAATATAAAAATTGTTGCACCCCTGTTGAAAGTTAGAAAAAAAAAGATATGCGATATTACCAAGTTACTCTTTTTTTTTTTTTTTTTAGAACGGCAAAACCAAGTTACTCTTAATGAACTAATTTACACCACTAGTCTCTTATCTTTTAAAATATCTCCACTACCACTTTTACATCAATTACATTTACATCAATTACCTATACCACTCGCCGCCGCCATCACTGCCAACAGTCGCCGCCATCACCACCAGTCGTCGCTACCGTCGCCGCATTGCGCGAATACCTTCTAGTGTGAATTTAAAATGGTTAAAAATATATATTTAATTTAAATCTTTGCCTTGATTGATGTAAGCTGATATATTGCTAGTTTTTGCGCTTCTAGCCTTACATGTACATGTTTACACGGGAATCCCCAACATAACCAAAGCTTATATTATTATCAGACTCCTTATATTATCATTATAGCAGTAAAATCTTTGTTTTTATTAACCGGCAGATGAAAAAAATCTCTGTATACTAATCGGGAAGAGTCTAGTCATTAACCACTAGGTGGTGGTCCATTGGTAAGGACTCGTGTTTTTAACGTAAAGGTCACACATTATATATTTGGCTAAAACACCTAGTGGTCACGGAGGTTCACCCGCTATGAATCTGGGCTCGCAAAGTGAGTCTAGTCATTAGCTTTAATGTTAATTTGTTGTCTAACCAATATTTCTTTAGCCGTTTCTAGATTCTTTCATGCCCATC
Source organism: Asclepias incarnata (assembly GCA_025447715.1). Lineage (NCBI taxonomy): Eukaryota > Viridiplantae > Streptophyta > Magnoliopsida > Gentianales > Apocynaceae > Asclepias > Asclepias incarnata. Next base: position 9,440 of record JAOEHQ010046544.1, read on the forward strand.
TAAAAATGTTTATACATGGAACTAGAATCCGGATATCTTTTATTAGTACTAGAAAGTTCAGTTCATATAGAGCATCTATGCTACGATTACGATTGCCTTTTTGGCACGTGGCCATATGTAGCTAGTCGTTTCAATTTACCGGCTAGTCGTAATCTAGTCTTTTAATCGCCTTCATCGACGAAAAAGCAAAAGCAAAAGAAGAAAACGTGGGAGACGAAAACGAAAGAAGGGCCGGAGATGATCAGATAGGAGATAATTCGATCTTCTAAGTGAAAATGACCAAAACATATGTACTTTTTAATGGACGGTGTCTATATTGATTATGATCGCAGTATATTCGATTTTTTTTTTCTTTTTTCCAACAGTATATTCGAATTTGTATCCATAAGTTGCTGATTACGTTACAATACATATATACATGCTCTTTTGAAGTAGTTCTAGTCTTTACTCGTATATAAATTATATGACGTACAGTTAACTTAGACCCACATTAACCACAAATTAAAGACACGAATATCATGGCCATGCCATACGTGAACCATTACCAACATATCATATGTTATAATGAACCACACGAAAATCTTGAACCCTACCGAACCAAAATCCAGACTGTCGAAACACACAATGAGTTATTAACGACCCACAACCGTGATGAAATTGAACTTGCAGACGTACATGGCGAGTCCAATGAGTAGGAACCGTAAAGAAAACACCCTGAAAACCGCAACCCAAGAGACATGACCGATCATTATAACACACCAAACACATCATACCACACTAGGTTGGTGAAGTTTAATGAATATATTCAATCGCGTACGCCATTAAGTTAACACTAAACTAAATATATTTAGACAAATCCAATCCAAATCAAGTTAATAAAAGAACCAAAAGCCATATATGCCGTAAAGCTACTAACTGTTGGCTTCTTATACGGTCATAAGAAGTAGATTTAATTATTATAAAACGCCTTCTAATCTCCACATATTTCACATCATCTAATAAATTTTATTTGTGGACCAAAAATGATGCAATTGAGTTCTTCTACCTTCTCCATTGGTTTAACTTTATACCTACCCACACATAACTCTCATATATGGATGGATGGATGGATGACACCCACACATTCACACACAATTATATACTTATATATATAAACTACTTGATTAACACTTCATCAACAATCCACTATAAGTTAATTAACAAATGTGGTAAACATGCCAGCTATATAAACATAGGACAAAAACTATAATCATTATAAATTGAGTAATGATATTTCATCTTAAATATTCTCATACTAATTCTCTTAATCCTATAACTTCATGTTATATGTAATCCAACTGTTAGAAACGAAAATAAAGTAAAGACCCAGCATTCAACATTAGACTGGCTTTACATTACATGTATGGAATCTAGCTCAGGCCCAATATACAATTTTCAAATACCGGGCCTTTTTAAATCCATATTGCTTGTTTTGCTTCCAAAATCAAATTCGAAAATCCAAAACTCGAATATGTTTGATTTTAGCTACTATTAGATTATCAGCTAGGAAAGTTTTGGGCCATTTGGAATGTTTTGGGCCTGTATGTTTTTTATGACTTATATACTCTTTGGAACAATGTTTTCAAAATCAGATCAGAGTTTTAACCAGTTTAGGGGCCTGTATGTTTTCATACCCCTTAAACACCCAATTAAGATTTTTTTATAAAATTACTAAAACTGAACCGAACCGATTAAAAAATTGGACGGTCTTCCAGTTCAACTTGTTGGACCGGCCAGTCCAGTATAGTTTTTAAAATCATGGTCCGGTTTAAAATGCTTTGAAGTATATTAATATGATATTATGATTATATCATAATAATAACAATGATAATAACAATGATGATGATGATAATAATAATAATATCAAATTATTATTTTTGCGTTGAAGTACATTAATATACTATTAAGATTATGGGGATAACTTATATGATGTTAACAGTATATAGTTAGGTGATGTTTGTGAATGTTTGTGAGGGGAAACATTA
>JAOEHQ010046545.1:0-11463 GCA_025447715.1 Asclepias incarnata
CGTATATTTCTTTCAATGTGTGATACATATATAATTTTATTTTTTACCCGGTCAACGACCGGGTATTAAGCTAGTTACTCTTGGTAAAAGTAGTTCCAGTACTCTCCTTTTCTATCATTTAAGATTTTTGCTGCCATGATGTTCGCTGAGCCAGCATATTCTGGATTGCTTATACATGAAGTTGTACAACTGTCGTTTATTTCTCCAAAAATACTACTAAGTATGATACATACTGATTTTTACAAGATCAATAAAAATTAATTTTAACAACCTGATGTTTGTAACTTGTCATTTTTGTTTGATCACCATTTGGCCTTAGAGGTGTATTATTTTATATGGTAAAAGGTGTGTCAAAGCAAATAAGGACTGCAAAAATAATAGGTACGAGATGAGCATAGTCATATTGGTCTCGCTGGAAAATAGTGGATCCACTGAGTAATAAAACAAAAACATGATTATCGATGCTATTAAGTGATCATTTAACACTCTCCACTCCCTGTTTATAAGAGATCATTTTTGCAGTTCTTATTTGCTTTGACATCTCCACTCCCTGTTTATAAGATCAAGGAGCTCTAATGGGAGCTCGCAACATCACTCTCCCTTCCCCCACTTGGTAAGCATGTGACACGTCACTCTCCCTTCCCCCATTTGGTAAGCATGTGACACATCACTATCCCCCTTCTTTACACTTCCCCCTTCCCCCCTCTCCCCTCTTACACAACCATTTCCAGCCATCAACGAACTTAACTGGTGACTTCTAGACCTTGCTGGAAACCACGGGAAACAACATATGGACACCTTTCCAACGACAACCAAAAACAACCGAAAGCTATCGAAAACCACCCAAATCATTTAATCTATTGCAAACTACCAAAAGAACCCGAGAAACCTTGGAAAACAAATCATTTACCATTGTTGCATTGCGCGGTTACCATGTTAGTTAAGTATAAAAGCAAATATGTACTCACCAATTCATATGCATGAAATATAAAAGATGAGAGTTACATATTTAATGCCAACAAGTAATAGGAGTGTAAGATCTAATACATATGCTAACTTCATTTGTGTGTGGTGTTATACAACACAAATGCGCGAGCTCACTAAGCCTCGAAGCTTACACATTTATTGAGGAAATGCAAGTTGAAGCTAGACCGACCATATTGATGAGATCCGAGATGTTGAAAATAGTCTTTTTGAACTAAATTTTCATGTTGTTTTTTGTTTAAGCGGCCATGAAGCTATAAATGAAATAAGTGACGTTTCATTGATGATAACTGCGATATGTATTCTAACCTTTTTGGCATTAATCCCAGGCATGGTTGCATATTGCTGTTCAGATGGGAAAGTTCTTCATTTCCAGGTGAGCTTATTCAGTAATCATTTGATAATATATTGTTATCTTTTTAATTGTGATGCGTATATATTATTATACACATAGTAATTCTGGTAGACAGCAAGTGTTCTAGATAGAAATGAATTACTTAACACTCTTTGTTTATGAACTTGATCAGCTTACTACCAAAGAGGTGGAGAAAGATGATACCAGAAGCCGCAAGACTCATTATCTTTGTGGTTCCATAACCGGGGAAGAATCAACCCTTACTATATTCTCTCCTGTACCCAATAAATTGGGTGATATCCCCAGATCCAAACGTGGTTTTATGTCGAAATCAAATCAAGAGAAGAGAGCCAAGGACAAAATCTCAAAGTCCCAAACACCAGAAAAACAACTGGGTTTGTCTCTCTCTACATATATATATAATATTATGATATGATGCGAAATTGTTTATAACCACCACTAATGTGGCCTAGTGGTTAGGGGTCCTGATATCCTTGCAAGAGGTCTCAGGTTTCAATCTCCCGATGTAAACATCTTGGGGGTGGCCAGGGAAAGGGTTTGGAAATGGTCATAGGGATACTTTGGTTAAGCCGCGTACATCTAGGTCAAAGATTTGCCCTTCCGGGTAACCTGCACAAGGAAAACCTCATCCATTTTGTGAAATTGTTTATCTGATTAACATAATTATAGTAGTGTTTAGTGTTTGGATAAACTTATTCTGATTGTTTGCTTAAGGGTAAATCAATTTTATATCGCAACCAAATCGATCATTAGAAGGAAGACTAAAAGTACTTATTTACCCTTTTTAAACACTTTATCATGTTTCATCTCCATTCTGATCATTGTTTGAAATTCAGATATTAGTTTTTTAGGAATATATTATAGTTAGTAGAATATAAATCTAAATTTTAATTTTTATGCAGTCTTTATATAAAAGTATATCATTTTTGGTCATTTAATACATTAGTTACTTGAATAATCAAAGTTTTAATTCACAGTTTCTAATCACCTAAAAAGTTGATTATCTAATTATTACTACGTCAAGAAACAAGAGCATCCAAACGCTTTGTTCTTTAGGCTACAGCTGGCTCTGTTATTACTGTTTATCTGATCATGATTATCTAATGCACATTCAAGCACCCACCCTAAAATGTTATACGTTATTATTAGATTTATATAATTCATCATCTGGGGTTGGCTTTTGTTATGTTATTGTTCCAGGTCATTACTTGGGAGCAGAAGGCAAGTCAGGGATATCCCAAAAGAGCGGTGATAACTCGCAGACAGCCGAAATCAGTCAAGCATTAGTGTGCGCAGATAATGAAAATAAGAGTGAGGGAGAGACTGTTGGAAAGCATATGGACAAGGAGGAAAAAGAGGTTCTTCCTCCCAAGATCGTTGCAATGCACCGTGTTAGATGGAATATGAACAAAGGTAGTGAGAGATTGCTGTGCTATGGAGGCGCTGCTGGTATTGTACGGTGTCAGAAAATTTATTAACCCACAACTGGTTTTTTAGATTCTGTAGGATCATGTAGATTTCCCAACAAATTTTTAGATAATTTTGTTTTTTGTAAATAGTTTTGTTAATTTATGAACCAGTTGTTTTTGTCCTAGGCAAGTATGTGTATATAACGTAGTATTTAGTGAAGAATGAAAGTTCCGTCTTATATTTATTAGTTCAATCTAATATTAATCTTTTTCGTATGAATCATACATGTTTTTTGTGCCGGTTTTTAGGGAAGCATGAGTCCATTCAAATACGCATTAACGTGTGTGTCCCCTAGTCCCAACGTAAAACAAAATAAAAATAAAGTTGTTTGCTAAAGTGATATTATAATAAGAAAATGACCTGAACTTGTATCTGCTATGTTTGCATCAAGCCCAAACTGATGATTTTGTACTACAAAATGCTTGCAGTTGCAGTATAAAAGTATGTTTAAAGGTCAATAAAAAAAATGGCAAAATTCAATTCTTGATCAGAAACAAAGACTATCAAGTGAAGCAAAATGTTTTCAGAGCTTGGTAGCAAACTCGACTCCCTCACTGGCAAGCGACTCTAGACTCGAGGCTTCGGGTTGCACTTTGGCAACATTACTAATGGCATTATTCTCTTCAGGTGTTCCTCCTTCTAAAAATGCACCCACTACTTTACTATCTTTAACCCAGTATGTCCCAAACTTGGGCTTTTCAGATGCTGGATCGTGGTTGCCAAAAACAACAGCGTCCCCAGCATTGTCTCCATAGAACTGCCACGATAAATCAAAGGATCGGGAGTAGAAGAATGGAAGATATTCATAAGCCTCGATCTCATTTCCTTGCTCGCTAGCAAAAATGGCCTGTGTGTCAGTAAAAATAGAGATTAATTAGCTCAAGCTTTGTTTAAGGCTAATCTTTGTTACAAGAAAATGAATCTACAAAGCTATTCATGCAGTTGCACATCAGATTGAATATAAGAAAGGGCCATAGCCCATAAGGTTTTGGTCATGCTGTAGTGTAGTACTAACGCTTGTAAAATGACATCAACACAAAATCATTTCTTGTAATGATAGCACAAGTTATTTTGAAAATTACCTTGACAGCTTGTTCTGCAGATTTGCGGGAATGGTCAACATGTTCAACTCTTCTAATATCGCCATACATTTTCATTGGGAAGGTAGCGACGTCGCCAATGGCATATACATTATCAACACTAGTTTTGAAAAATGCATCAGTCTGTAACAAAAATACTAGGTCAGATCTGTGAGTTATAGACAATGGCTACCAAAAAAAGAAAAGTAAAATGACTGGTAAAAACTTGCGACAATTTTGACCCATATAAGTATGTATAGGTTGATTCAACTTGATCGAGGTTGTGTTGTATCTGTAATGGTCCAAATGGATAAAAACAAGAAATTTAGCTTAAAAAGAAACTAATTGGCAATCACATAAAATGTGTTTTCTCTGCATAAATCCTCTCAAATCATTACATTAAAATAGGATTATACTTGTCATGTACCATATTTAATACGCTAATTATATATAAAATTCAACGTTTTTGAATAAAAGGTGGTTTGAATCAAGCGGCCCATTTTGAATCCGTAATAAAAAAGGCATTGTTCTGACATGACTCATTTGGTGCAAATGAAAGAGATGGTAAATATAAGCGAAAATAAAATTTTCTTTAGAAGTGCAAACAGACCTTAATTCCACCTTTCTCCTCTTCGACTTGTCCTCTGAATAGATTTATTAGAGGCTTTGCTCCAACACCAACAACAACGATATCTGCGTCCTCCACCCTACCATCTTTTAGTTTAACTTGTTTTACCTGTAGTTAAGGGACCGCTGTTAGACACAATGTTGTACACAAAATTAGACTGCTAGAAACTGAAGAGATTTTGGTTGCATGGATACAAACCTCTCCATTTTCATCACTGATAAAACCAGCAGCCACTGTTCCCTTGATGATACTGACTCCTTTTTTTGTATAATAACCCTCGTAGAAAGCAGCCATATCAGCAGTGAATAAGCGAGGCACTGTAAAAGATAATACAGGTAAGACAGGGAAAGATATCTAGTTAGAGGAGTCAACTTGACTCATTTACGAACAAATAAGTTGATTCAGGTATATTTATTTCCCATGGGTCAAAGGGGCTAAGTTAAAAAAGTTGACTAACAGTGAAACGGGTCAAATGGGTCTAAAGTTGCCCAAATTGTATTTTAATGCATCATTATTTGGTTCAAATAAAAGCTCTAAAAAACATGGACAAAATGTGTTCAGGTAAACCTGACCCAGCCCATTTTCAGCTCACATAAAAAAGTAGAGTTTTCTACTAGTTACCCAACCCCACCCGGCCACTTTTCCAGCTTTACTAATCTGGCTTTGCTCACTTACTGCACCACGGTTCTGGGTAGACCATGCTAACATGAAAGTTGTTTATTATTAGTGCCGCGCTAAGCTCAAGGCCAATGTATCCTCCTCCAACAACAAGAGCCTTTCCATCTTTCTTATTTTGGATAGCTTCTACAAGTTTATCAGCATCTTGAATTTCTCTCAAGTAGAAAATGTTTTTCGAATCAGCCCCTTCTATACCAAAGTCCTCCAATCTAAAAACCTGAAAAGAAAGTTAAAAATGTGTTTAAATTGATTAAAAAAAAAAGAAGAGTAGAAGTAATGAATAAATATGATTATAATCCATAGAATGAAAGTTTACAGTAGATCCAGTAGCGATTATTAGAACTTCATATTTGAAGGTTTCTTCAGCTGCACTAGTAAGAGTTTTTGAAGCTAGATCTGCTTTAACGATCTCCGTGCTAAGGATCAAGGTTATTCCTGTAACAGGTAAGATTGATTCAGTTGCACATCGGCTGCATTCGTTCGGTGGCTGAAATATAATACAGTTCGCGATATATACTATTAGCATATATCAGAAACATGGTCTAAACTATTTGAATATGGGAATATCACATTTATGACTCACTACTTATGGTTCATTTTTCTACAAGTTTGATTATACTATTGAATTCATGAAACGTTCATGAACATTACATTTGGTTTTGTTTATTGTGCGTATGTTGAAATGACCAACGAGTGGAATCTAATTACATACGGAGTACTAGATAACTGTAACTCTCGTATGTTATGTGCACTGTAATATAGAAAAAGCATGCCTTTCTCTGTATACCACTCGGGCGGTTGACTTTCCCCTCCACTTCCAACGCATACATGAAACCCCGGAAGTCTAGCAGCTCCTGAAAGTATATAATGACAAGATGCCAAGAAATCATACATTGCTACTTAGAATCATAATCTAGATTGATGACGAGAAAAAATGCATTCAAGCATCATATTTGGAGAATAGAACTTGATATAAAAGACTAAAGAGAATTGAGAACTATCAGAAAACATTACCTTCAGGGAACATATATCCCTTGCTCAATGCAGGGCGTTCGTAAGGAGCTACCTAGAGAATATAAAGAAATCATGTAATTTGGCATTAGAAAGTATAAACCGAAAACATTTAGGGGAATGACACAGACAGATTGGGCAGGAATATATGCCTTCTGTTCTCATACTCGACAACCATTTGTGTCTGGACTATCTTACCATACACTACCTTTGGCTACTAAGTAAAATAATCCAGATATGTTGTGTATGAATCAAAACAGTCCACAAATAACCTTCCAAATATTATCAACCAAACGATATGGGAAATGATATTAGTACCATCACAATTAATAAACTTACCACACATATACTTTGCAGACTTGTATATATTGTGTGTTGTTAAAGTTTTTTTTAATAGTAAGTTAATTAAAAAACTTGGTACATTTATCACTTCCCAAACGATATTATATTACTAAAATACAGGGCGTAACTCAAGCAACTCTAATAAAACTAGAGCTAGATAGCCTAAAAACCGTACCGCCTCTTTAGAGATGATTGCTAGCTCATCAGGCTTAACTCCTTGCTTTTCAAACTCCCTGGCAGCATAACCCTGTACATATGCTAATAATCTTTAGCACTTTTAAAGTCAGACAATTACATATATATAGTCCGTCATAATTATTTTCTCTTTTGTGTCTCTTCTTTCTTTCTTTTCATTATCACATAATGTCACATTGTTGCGGCTTGTAAGAGTTTTTTCTCTATTTGTGATTAATTTTTGGATCTAAGAAAATTGAGATATAGCAATTCAATCACATATAATGCAAAATCATGATCTAATTAAAACACCTCACACGACTTGCTCGCGCATATATATGCATCTATCTATCTATATATATATATCAAAAGTTAAGTTTAGTATGATAAATAATCATAACTAGAATGTGAAATTGAGAAAACGTATCGATTCTAAAATAAATAAAATGCAAGAAATGAAAGCGATGACATATATATGTATAGATCGATCGATACTCACAGCTGATACACCACCGCCGAGGATGATGTATTTAAAAGACTTCTCCGCCATTGATGATGATGAAGATCTGATCAATGATCAATACAAAGAGAGATGGAGAATGAGTATGTACGTATTATCTGAAACATGGAAAATATTAAGGCATGTGCATGTGCATGAAGGCCTATAATTACAAGGTTGTGCGAGTATTATGCTTGCATGATCAAACTTATAATTATCTCTTAATGTCAGTATATCACTAAGGGGCAGTGATCTATACACAACCAATTTTTAGCCATACACCACTAAACATGCTTTAAGCTGTTGTACTGTACAACACTTTAAAGCATATTTGGTGGTGTATGGCTAAATATTGGTGGTGTACGGATCATCACCCATCACTAAGAGATTGTTCTTCTAGTCATTAAATATTGTGTCAATAAAGTGTTAATGGATAAATATTAGAGAAGTACCCGCACAATGCGGTGGTGGTGGCGGCGGCGGCGTGGTGGTGACGGCAACTATTGGTGGTGGCAACGTGTGGTTAAGTAATTGATGATTTGATGCAAAGGGGGTAGTGGAGATAATTTAAAAGATAAGAGACTCGTGGTGTAAATTAATTCATTAAATATAGAATAGTAATCTTACATATCCTAAAATTCTAACATTCAACAAGGTGGTTAAATTTTTTATATAATAGTATAGATATAGAAGTAAAAAAAAGGGTAGTTGGATAGGGACCCTCTGACCCCATGTACCCGTAGGTATCTACAACGACCCCCACCGGAGCCGTATCTGCATCCAAAGTCCCTCAACTGTTATAGCTATAATTAGCTAGTTCCTACCCGTGTCAAATACATGAGATGTTTATAGCATTTTTAAGTTAAAATGAATTACTAAATATATATAACGAAAAAAATCTTGTAAGTTTAATTGTAAAAATATATGAAAAAACAAACTAGTAAATACAAATGTAAAGAATGTAAGTAAAATTAAAATAAAAAAATGTAATACTAGAACATTAAAAACATATATTTTATTTCATCTTTTGTAATACTTTTTTGTAGACAACATTTGTTATAACAACCGTAAAATATTGATGATAATGTAGTTAATGTATTTAATAGAAAAAAACTTTAAAATATCTTTAAAAAAACAAATTAAGTTATGATTAAATAAACGTAACCCATATTGTATTACGTACTTTTATTTCAATCAAATTAAATTTCTTCAACTAAAAGTTTTTAAACCGTAAAAAATTTGATAACAAAGAAATTGTAAAATTACATATCAGAATCGTTTTACTTAGATCCTGTATATTCATTGATGCAATTGGCCTAATAAAATATGTGATATATATATATATACAGGGTAAGGTTACTGTGCGAAGGCTGTTAAAATGCGAAGTGTACGAAAGCTTTTTTTTTACAGCAGCTCACCACCACCACCACCATCCTTCTTCCCCACCACCCCCATCGCCGGAAAAGTGTGATACGGTACGAGCGTAGCCCTTAATCGAACGGCTACGCCGTTCAGGGGGGCTTCGCCCTTACCGGTCGTAGACATTAAAGCATTTATAGAGGGGTTGAAAGTCGGACGCATCTGGGAATGGTCTGGATTTGATGGGCAGCGATCCAAGAGATAGTGTGGTGGTTTGATACGATACGGGCGCTGGTGTTAACTAAGATGCATTTTAATAGTAACTATTAACTGCATCTTAGTTAACACTAAAATGCAGCGTCGATAGGAAAAAAGAGGTATTTTTTCCAACCGACACTGCATTTTAGTAATATTTAAGATGTATTTTAGTGCATTTTAACACACTTCGTATTTTAAAACACTTCTCACAGAAATCCACATCTATATATATATATATATATATATATACATATATATTGAAATCAAGAAATCAATTGAAATCAAAATATTAAAATTGAGATAACCTATTAAAGTAAGACTATTTTTATATCTACCGAAGTAAATTAAGAAATTATAAGTAACTTATAACTTTTTATGAACGTATGAATTTGAAATATCATTATACCGAAGTATATGTTAAAGGGGACTGGTGTGCCGTTGTTCTCACACACGAGGGATTCATTATCTCCATCTAATAAACTTTAGGGGCAAAAGTAAGTTTTGTTGTTAAAAAAATTACAGTATCGATCATTATGTTAAACCATTAAAAAAAACTTATAATGCATATTATTTTAGGATTTTGCTAACTAGTGTCATCGGAGCACTGATTATTATGCATTTAATGAACTCATTCTTTCTTAAATAATAAAAAAAAAACATTTAATACTCATTAATTCAATCTAATAATTAAATTTTTTATATAAATCATAAATGCATATTTTTATATTGTAAGAAAGTTAAAATTTATTAAATGTACCATAACCAATGCCACAATGACATTAATTAGCAAAACATTTAATTTTAATTTATCTATACTATCTTATAAACTAAAATGGTTAGTGTCTTAAATTTTAAAATTTTTAAACATTTCTTTATTTAACATATCATTTAATGTCTATTATTTAATCTCTTATTAATTAATATCTATATTATTTATATATTAATTAATTATATATTATTTTTATAATACAATATAAAATATTTAGCCCCTCCATCTTTTTTAAAAAAAACAACGCACCCTTAACCAGTCACCACTCACTTTTCAAATCTTGCCACTACCACCATCGTCGTATCGTTTGGGTAATCTCTAGTTTTATTTATACAGGACTACAATAGTGTGATAAACTACGGATCGTCTAACTTGTTTTAAAAAAAAACTATGGACCGTCTGGTTGATTTGACAGTAGCGTAACAAATAGTTCAACAGTGTCATGATCCTGCCGTCCACAGTGGGGGGATGGTGTCCCCTCCTCTAGCCAAGCCAGGTCTACACTACACCCCAAACAGCAACGTGTTTGATTGATTCTTTGAATAATAATTCACAACCACTCTCTCTAGCTAGCCTATAAAATGGCTACCCACTACACCTGGCCTATCTATCTAGTATCTACCCATGTGAAAAACAAAACAAAACAAGACAAGAAGAGGAACAGACAGAGAATTTCATGTTAGTCTTTTTATATATATATATATATATATTTTTTTTTTATTTTTTTTTTTGTAATTTCTGCTTCCGTGTATATATATATATATAATCGGAAGTCCAATATATTCAATATCTAGATAGATACATTTTGACGTAATTAGTCCTAAGTATTTTCCATGATGATTCTAGTAGTTTATTCAATATAAGGTTGTTATCTATTTTTTTGAAACGGAGCCAGAATTTTTTTGGCGAGGGGTAAATTTAGAAGTTTTTTTGGCGAGGGGGTAAATTTAGAAGTAGTTTGTTATATTTTTTTTGTTTTTTTTTTGAGACAAATTACAAATGTATCATTAAAATAAAATAAAAATTATATTTGTACTGAAATTGGAGCGGGACAGCTGCCCACACTGCCCCATTGTGGAGCCGTCCCTGCTGTCGCGAATAAGGTTATTATCTATTAAGCTTAGTTGTATAACGTATCAGATACTAATTCTTAATATTTATTATATAATGAATAAATGGTGGCCTCATGTTTTTTATGTTTTTTTATGAATTAAAATATTAAGATAGGTTCTATAAGTACATGACATTGCTATGAGAATATATATATATTTAAAATTCACATATGATGATGTTTACTGGGTAATTTATAGATAGATGCTTGTTAGACCTTGGATTGGATTGGATTGAAGCAGCAATTGTTCTACTACATCTCTATGGTTTTGATGGAGGATATCGAAAACGACGTCCAACGACTTCCTGCTATTGATGATGAGTTTGGTGGCGTCGTCGTAGATATGAAACAACATATGGACTCTGATGTCTTTCGTACGCTCCTTAAAACTTCCATGTCCCACTGGACTTTGCAGGTTCTTTCCAATATATTCATTCTTCTTCTCCCTGTCTATCTTTTTTGCTTTACTTATCTTCGTGTGATGTAGCTTTTTTATTTTATTTATGTTAGCCTCTTATTATATTGCTAAACCATATAGTTCTGTTGCTGATACAGAAATCTGTGCTATTAATCACCTAAGCTACATAATTTAATACATAATGGGAGATGTTTTGAGCACGATACACGAAACTTGTGTGGTATTAATCCTTTGAAATGGGTTTGACAGGGCAAGAAGGGTGTTTGGATTAAATTGCCAATTGAACTTTCAAATCTCGTTGATGCTG
>JAOEHQ010046546.1:0-11463 GCA_025447715.1 Asclepias incarnata
CATTAAGGGTATATTGGGTATTCAATATAATCATGGATTGTGTTAGTTATATTAGTAAGGGCATTTTAGGTATTTCAAAAGTAGAAAGTTTAAAAAGGGGGAGAGGTAGTTTATTTTATAAGGGAGTAAAGATATATGAAGCCATTAGGCAATGTCAATTCAAATAAAGTCTGTATCTTTGAACAATTACTTGAGGTAGATAATTTGAAGGGAAAAATCACTCATTTAACTCAATTTTTTTTACCTTTTTATCGATTTAGTCATTCATCTTTTATTTTTGTTAAAATGGGATACAATCTTTTATCTTTTTATCACTTTAGTCACCCACCTTTCATCTTTTTACTACTTTAGTCACATACCTTTTATTTTTGTTAAAGTGAGGTGTAACCTTTGGATAAGTTGTTACATTAATCACACAAATCATGAAAAATGTTGAAAAATGGTATTAATGTATCATTGGACACCAACATGCAATTAGGTAACCTACAACAGTCAATCTGAGCTTCCACGTGGCTTGCCATGTAACTTGAAACGTTTATTTTTGCCACGCCATCAAAACGTAAGGTGACACGTCAATACCCAGTATTGGATCTATCCATTTATCCCTCTGCCTCTTTCATTTTTAACCTAAAATTTTCTTAAATCTATCAAAATACTCTCAATGGCTTACGCTTCATCAAGCTCAATTGATAACTAGATGAATCAAAGACTTTCTAAATATCTTTGTATATTTATGGCCATTGTTGTTGTTATTTATATAATGTTTTTTAACTTTAATTAATGAATGAATGAATGAATGGAAATGGGTATTAATGTGATATTATGTATGCATCTTATGTTTTTTTTATAATCTTTTTTAGTATTATTGTGATTAGAATAGTTAAAATTAAGATTGAAAATATATTAAAATTAAAATAGATACTGATCTTATGTCAAAAAGATTAGACAATGTGTTAAAATGGATAAATATTAGCCCTCATTTTAATAAAAATAAAAGATGGATGACTAAAGTGATAAAAAAAAAATGAAAAGTTGCATCATATTTTAACCAAAATAAAAGGTGAGTGATTAAAGTGGTAAAAAAGTGAAAAATTGCATCTTGTTTTAACAAAAATAAAAAATTGATGACTAAAATGATAAAAAAAAAAAAAAAGAAGTAAAATGTTGAATCTAAAACAATGATTCTTCCCGAATTTGAACAAGTTACTTGTATAACATATGCACTTAAGATACATTCAATGAATCATGTGGGATTACTTTATAAAAGCAATAGTCTGATCATGCAAATGTTTCGGTATCATGAATTTCACCTAGCTTGGGATAATTCATCGACCGTTTGTCCTTTGTTTCACGTACGTACGTAAAAAATATAGAATTGGTATGCTTTAAAGTTACTATTTCCTATTTGTAAAAGATGTATCTGGTGTTAAATTTATGTAAATATGTATCTGGTGTTGAATTTCTGTAATGGCTAGTCCTTGGCTAGCAATTTTGAAGTTTTTTTTTTTATCCATTAAAAATAATAATAAAACTATTTCCAATTTGCTAGTCTCTAGCTAGCAATTTTGGCGATGCAATAAAAAGTTTTATTGATCGCTAAGGATATATATATATATATATATATATATATATTTCCTATATGAATGTTTCATATTTAATCTATGGAATGCCCTAAATCTAGAGGTTATTGGCAATTAAACTATTCAAACAACTAAACGGTTTTCAAAAGCTGGAAACATCGATCTACAAGTGGTTAAATACTAGGAGATTGAGTCATAAGACCACCATAACTTTATCTTAAAGTTGGTTGTTAAAATTGAAGATAAAAAAAGAAATAAAAAATCATGACTTTCCTCAATCAGAGTCACCCAGCCAACCTTGTTCACAACTAATTAATATTTGCTTTAAGATATGTGTTTAGTTACATTTTTTTTTTTTTTGATTTTTCGTTTTTATTTTAACATAAAATAATATTGGTTTTTTTATTTTAGAAAACCGTTCAAGTTTTTGAATACGCATTTACAAGTAGTTGTTTTCATTTCAAGTTTGAAAGAAACAGAAAGTTTTCCACTTTTGATATTTCGAAACAGGAAATGAGTGCTTCTTTCTAAGAGTAGTTTTAAGTTAAAAAAGATAGAATTTTTTTTATTTTATTTTTTTAATAAAAAGTTTTATATAACAATCTCATATGAAATTCTGTTGGTCAAAGTATAGTACCCATCACTCTATTTTTGCTATGATTCGAATTGTTCAAAAAAATATATATCTTATTGAATAGAATAGAATGAATAATATATGATAAGTCCCACTTTAAGAAAACAAGAAAAACGAGCATATCATTTCATGATTTGACATTAAAAAAAGTTGCAACGAATATTAGAACCTTTATGTGAAGCCATGTCAATTCAAAAGGGGGACTACTTACTGTACAAATCCAACATTATGATATTTGATGACTTCCATACTATCCAAATCACTACATAAAAGACTGCTGGAATTATTTTATTTTATTTTATTTTATTTTTAAATCATTTTGCGTTGATAATATAAAGTGTAATATTTATGTAAAATGGAGGCACAAATTTTTATGTATTTGTTTCTATTTTGGGGTATGTAAAAAAACTGCTGGAATTATTGTTTTTATCATTTTGTAAAACGAAGAGCTAATTATTATAGAACATAAAATAAAATAAAGTAAAATTTGAATTGCGGGGTTATTTGTTCGGGCAAGAAATAAAAGTAGATAAAAACCAAAACTAAGAGTAGAAGTTAAAATATATTTAAGATTTGAAATAGAACTAGATCAGCACCCATGTAGACACACAAGCCTTTGTATAAAACTCGAGTCTTCGGAGCCGATTTCAAGTCATCTTAAATTCTTATCTATTCAGGTCAAGCCAGCAGCATCAGGAAGACTCTTCAATATATTGACCCGGCTCAACCTTAGTCGAAATTAATCGAGCTGAATTCGAGTTCAATGTCTTAACCTTTTTACAGCCATGAACCATAATATACTTTTCCAGTGAAGGAAGATCATACGATTCTTTGAGGCCACATATCACATATGTATGTAAGTCTAAGTCCCCCATTGGCCAGTGCATGTAGAATGTTTGGAGACCCATCACGATTCAATCCAAAATGACTTAATCCAGCCCACTTGTATTCCATCAAATATATCACAAACGAGGCATTTTTTCATCCGGGTTAATAATGATTTTATTATGAAACTAGGTGGTTCGAGCCGCCTGATATGCGGCATCGGTTTTTGTAGGTGTCTACGTTCATGGGCAGGGGTAAAAAAAACCACAAACTTTTTTAGGGGAACATGTAGTATTAATTTGATTCAAAATAAAACAACTGTTAAAAAAAATAAAGTTGTCACTTCTCAAATACTATTTTTTTTATGATGTTTATGTTTACCCCATAAAATCTCGAAGGAAAAAAAAATTAATAAAGAAACCCAAAAGTAAAAAAAAAAATGCAACAAAAAGAATTTAAAAAAAACCAGATAGGATTTATGTAACACAAGTTTTAAAAAAAATTAGCAAAAAAAAATATACCAAATAAAAGCAAAAACATTAAATAAACAAAAAAGTTAGAAAACTAAAAAAAATACAAAAGGAATATTAAAAAAAAACAAAATGTTACAAAAGAAACTCAAAAATAAAATCTAAACAAAAACTCACAAAGGAAAATTTTTTTAACAAAGAAACCCAAAAGTCAAAAGAAAACCAAAAAAATGCAACACAAAGAATTAAAAGAAAACCAAATAAGATATATGTAAAACAAAATTATTAAAAAAATATCAAAGCGTAAAAAAGGCAAAAGTTTAGAAAACAAAAGAAAAATACAAAAAGAATTTCAAAAAACTATAACAAAAAGTTTTTAAAAAAATTGTAGGTGGTTCAACCCTGAACCCGAAAAACAACCTAGGGGAAAAAAATTCAAGGAAAAGTATCAAAAAAATTTCAAAAATATATATGTAAAACAAAAATGTTACAAAATATAAAAGCTACAAAAGTTATAAAAAACAAACAAGTTGAAAAAAATATAATATACAAAGAACAAAATGTTACAAAGTATAAAAAAAATAATTAAAAATAGCAAAATATATATATATAAAACAGTAATACAACAAAAGTTATAAAAAAAAAAAGAAAAATGTTAAAAAATCAAAAATTACAAAACATATGTCATTTATATAACTTGAGGGTCTAAAAATAAAAATTTTAAAAAAATGACAGTAAACATCCAAAGAAAAGGAGGGGCCAAAAGCCCAAAATATAACATTGAAAAGCAGGGGAAAAAAAAAAGTAGCAACTAGCAAAAGAGTCGAAGGGGAGGAGGAATAGAACCAAAGACTCTCCAAAGTCCAACCATATATGAAAAAGGTGTTAACCACCTCATTTAACTTCGTCTTTATTTTATATTTTAGTTCATTAAATCTATATGCTATCCTATTTTTTATGACACAAAGAGACAAGCAAATATTATTTACATTCATTTCCTTTAATATAATGTGGATCTTCATTTTCCTTATTAGAATCTTAATTATTCTTTACATCTTTAGCTTATAAAATATAAGACATATTGTAACCTAATTGCTTGAACCCAAATCAATGGAAATACATTCTTTTCTTCAAATCATCTCCTTGTAGTTCTTTAGTTTTATACTAGGTTATTTAATCATTTAAAGTTTAGTTATTTGATGTTAAAATCCTATAAGGATTTTTCTTATTATTATTTAACCTCTTCTAAGTATATTGTTAAGTTATTTATTTTATTTTTTTTACTCTTTAGGGGGTTAAAACGATAAAGTTTTGAAAGTAAAGGATTAATCTAGATAATTTAAGTGTAGGGATTATGGTTTTTTTTTTTTTTTTTTTTTTATGGATTTATATTACAAATAAGGTAAAAATCTTATAATGAAAGATGAATGATGTTCTTCCAAACAATTTTTGTAAAAAAGTGTGCAAAACACATATTACTTTAATAAAAGGTGGCAGATATGGAGAAAAAGAACTGTAAAGCTAAAATTCAAAATATAATATTATAAACAAATATGGATTTCTCTAACATGTGCTTCAAAACACATGATATAGTGCACTTAAGGAAACAAATCTTTGCTAAAACGTAAGTAATTCATCTTAGCATAATAACAATTCAAGTTCATTAATGTATCTTAAATGTTATTCATATTTTAAGAAAGTTTCCATTTGTGAACACATTTTAGAACAACCTAATGAATATCAAGGCCATATAACAACAACAATTTTCCAACATATTTATTTGGTTTTTCAAGACACTTAAATATTTGCACTTAACAGTTAACCATGCACAAAAAACATGAAGTTTAGACCTTAAGATATTTGGTATAGTCACAAGGACTATATAAAAAAAGGGTGATATATTGAGAACATACTAAAAATCACACCAAATCATTTTTTTAATGGTGTGAAACTGTGATGAATCACACATAATTAGTAATTGGAAGAAGAAAGACCAACACATCACATGCACTAACACTCTGATGTAATGTGGATCGATCACGGTGGCACTGCCGATGTAGATCGAACAACCTCAGTGAGGACCACGCTATGAATGGTGAGAATTTGCACCGAAACTTGGTGTTATTTCATATATATATAGATGCCTGAGCACTCAAGGGCGGACTTAGGGGTGTCCGTGATTTACATATATTTTTTTCTTGTAATGTTAAAAACTAAAAATTCTTAAAAATTTCTTAAAGTTTTTAACATTTTTAAAATGCATCAAGTCTAACTGAAAAATATACTTGGTGGTATTCGATATTGAATCCGACACACCATACACTCTCAAGATTACTCGTGTGGTGAATGATGTCATAAGAACAAAAGACATTTTAGCAGCAACAACCACTAATTTGTGCCTCAAAAGACGTTCGGCTGACGTTCTTTTCGTCACTTAGCAAACACTAGCTTTATGCGTGGAACAAGATCAAAAGTACGTGTTTTTTTTTTTAACGTTTAGATCATTGACGAATAATTGGAATATCATCGCGCAAACAATGATATCACCCCGATTATATTCCGACACAAAATCACCAATTCAGATAAAAATGTAATATTTATAGGAAAATCCCTTATGAGATTCGAACCTAAAACTTTATAATACCACGGGGTCTTATTCCACCATCGAAAATGTCATTTGATCTAAGAACAAAAATACAGATGAAAAGTGTTAACATATGTTTCCATAATGAGTTGGTGAATACACGTGTCCCTGCTTCCTCATCGTGCTCGCCACCCCCACCTCGTAAATAATCTCACATGCAAAGAGAATATTTAGGAAGTTATAAAAGTTTTTTGCGATTGCAGAAAAACAAGAAGTGAAATAGTATATATTATGACACATTTAAATATGTAATCTTTTAAAATATGTTTTGCATTATTTAAAGCATCTAAAAATATAAAATTCATGATCCACGCTTTAAGTGTTTGTATCGTTTTGTCATCTTTACTTGCCCAATAATCAATTAAAATCTTTATGTGTATAACATGCTGAAAAGGTGCGTGTATAACCAATGTATTAAAAACCGGACCGGACCGGTCGGTTCGACCGGTCAGATTGGTGCGCGGTCGGGTTGTCTGTTTTTTAACCCCGGTTTTTTGGCAGTTATTTCCATTGTTGTAAACCGACCGGTTTTCTGGTTTTTGAACGGTTTTTCCAATTCAACCTTTTTTTCTTGTTGTAATTTTTATGATGATGTGTATACTTTAATGTTAATTTTAGTTGTTTGTAAACATTAAAACATATATTTTATTTGGATTATAACTATTTTGTATTATTTTTTAGTGGATTCTAACAAGTTTAGTGGCATTTTTATTTGAGCGGTCCGACCGGTTTGACCGGGCGCAGTGGAATGACCGGTTCGACGAAAAATCCGGTTTTTAAAACATTGTATATAACTAATTAACGGGAGTGTTTTAACTTATGCCTCAATAGCAATATTTTAAGACTTGGGTTGAACCGCCCAGGCAATGGCGAAGCTTAATTAGAGCGTGGGGGGCCCACCCTCTTCTTTCTGTTTTTTTTTCTCAGTATTATAGTTTTATCTGTAGTTAGTTCCAAAAGTTTATATGGATTAAGGTAGCGTCTCTCCTGATTTATTTTTTAAAGACATTCAGCTTCCTTACTATAATTTTTAAGGTGTGCCATTGCACCCAGCTCAAGTAGTTGAACTCGGATCCGGGCGAAATCAACTGGAGTTGGTGGGATTTGTGGTTGAACAGGCGGACAGCAAGTGGCCTGAGAAAAACAGTTTTGATTTAATTTTCTTTTTATTCTTTTTATTATGAAACGGTTTGGCTTTGCTCTAAACTCTAAAATGTTAGCTATCATTCTTTTACTTTCCTTCGTAAAAAAAACACAACTCTTCCACTAATCTTCTAGCGTGAAATATTAAGCTGATTTAACACGTACTTCTTGACAAAATTAATGTATTTAGCATACAATTTAGAAAATTACTTCATTAATTACTTTGTTCTAAAGTTAAAATTGGTTATAATCGTGAGAATAATATTTTCTGAATTAGTAATAGCGACAATGTGAAAAATATTTTAAAAAGGTGTCTTATAATTAGTAACTGCCCAAATAACTCCTTTCAACAAGATTACCTCATTTCATTTAATGAACTCTAAAATAATTACGCATAATCACAACGTAGAACTACCACCAAGGGGAAGCATATAATAAGCTAGATTGCGTCCTTAATTGTGCAAAAGGCTAGATATGTTTGGATCGATTTTATGTTCTATGCATGCATGTAGGTATATCTATCTCCATATATATATATATATACCACACATGTATACATTTGTTGCGCAGGGGCGGACCAAGGATGGTGTCCAGAGATACCCGTGAAACATATGATTTTTACTGCATCGTGTACAATTTTGTTAAAAGTATTGGTTTTTTTTACTTTGTAAATGCCCCAAGTCTAAATACTTTATACGCCTGACAGCATTCAGTCCTGGGTCTACGGTTGGTGTACCGTATGACTATGTACTCCGTGTTACATATGTATTGACAAACAGGGGCGCAGGATACAAGGGGCCGGGGGGGGGGGGGCGCCCGACCCCCCGAATTTTTTTTTGCTATATAGGGGGTATATAGTTTTCGTGTAGAAAAATTTTGGTATATTCGGTTTTGACCCCCCATTTTAAAAAAAATAGTGTTAGGGAAAAAAAAAATTAGATCCCGACCCCCCACTCAAAATCGGCAAGCTTCGCCACTGTTGACAAAGGCCAATTGTAATTAGGTTTTAATTTTGCATTAATTGTAGCGTGATGTACGTAGGCCTATGAGTTTTTAAACAAAACCAAAATGACGATGGATCGTCATGGAATTGACACAACCATGTCATCCCCATTTTCTATTAGTTTATGTTTGGTTAAAGTTGTAGGGTACCAAAAATCTTCTTTTCATACACATCATACGATTCAAACATTCTCAAATTAATTAGTGTGTCTTCCATAATACTTAACTTGGTTAATTAAATCTCTTCGGATCGGATTCAGCTTGAAGATAAATTTGTTAATTACACACATTCTATTGGATATATAATTAAGTTTTTTGGGTAAGCATTCTTTTTGATATAATTACACAATATAAAGTTACTATGACATGCAAGTTAATTACCTCTGTGTTTACTGTTCTAGGAGTGTATGTAAACTTAAAGTGAGTAAATCTCCACACTTCCAAAACATAAAGAGAGGGAAATTTGTATTTCAATGATTTGTGCGACAAAAGTTATACTATATTTACAAATTGCAAGTGTTGACTTTTTTGACATGATTATAAGTGAGATAAAAATTGTATTTAATTTAGCACATTTGCATTAGCAAATATCATGAAAAAAGTGCATGAAATTATTCAATTTATTGGTAGTCACGAGACTTACATATATGACGAAGAATTTATTCTTTTCCAGATCGAGTCTTCAAAGTGCACCAATGTTGTCGATCGATCTTCAACATTAAGGTTCAGGTGGTCATGATGGTGAAGATGGGTACATGAACCACTAACTCGATCATTTGTGCCCGTGTGCTTTAGCATATATAGGCCGGGTTATTCAAGCTAAACACACGTGTACACAATTTCTTGCCGAACATCAACATCTAACCAAACGTTAATTGGTTAGAGTGCGTTCGGATGCATTAAACAAAAACACCGCTTAACTATGCATATCAAAAAACGTTTAATAACGGTTTTGGGCCTTTCAAATACAAATTTTAGGTCAGAAGGGATCAAAGTGGCAGTGTTTGTTTCAATGATGATCGAGTTAGTAATGCACGTACCCTGCTTCTCCATCTTGATCAACACCCACCTTATAAGCTTGTACATTAAGTAAACTCTGAACAAAAGTACTATTACTTTAAGAAATTAGTAGTATTGCCACTCACACACATACAAAGGAATATATGAGACGTACGTTATTTAGTATATACTGATTCTCTATCATGCTTATTTATACAAAAAGAATGAAGGAACTTAACGGTATTGTCTATGAGGAGTTTGTGTCTTAGTTGGGTTTGGGACCCTTCCAAAAAAAAAAAAAAATTGAAACCCTAACAGGTTGTAAACCACTACAACATACTAGGGCCACATGCATCTCAATCACCACTAAAGAAAGTTTAGTCTTTTCTATTGAAAGGACTAAAGAAGGAATTAACCCATTATGGTGTTTGTTCGGATGGGACTACTGTGTAGATCGTTAGAATGAATTAACAACGATTTAATATCTTTTGAGATTAAACTAGCGTTATACTTGGCCAAATAACAAATATTACACTAGTTAAACTGTTACGTAAATTAACAAAACTATATACAATGTCCAGTCCAAAAAGTTAAACCCAATATTCATTTGGGATCTAAGTTTAAAACATAAAAATATCAAGAAAGTAACTTTATACAACCCAACTCAGCTCAATAATATTTCAATCCTCATAAAAGAAAGAAAAAAGAGGCCCTAATATTCATTTGGGGTATATTTTTATCTACCCCCCCCCCCCCCCCCCCCTTCCCTTCCCGATATGGTTAAATGACCCCTTGTAAAAATAAAAAATAAAAAAGGGTGGCTTGAACCATTAATAATCTTTGAATTTAAAGGCAACATCTCTTACACCCTAACCAATACCAGCTTCACTATCATGTTTTGTATGTGGAATATATGTAGTTATCTGTAACCTTAAAGGGACCAATAAAAAAACATAACATCGCCGGCCACTGTTCACCCAATTGCTTTTAATTAAGTTATAATATCACGTTACAAGTTAGATGCCACTAAATATATGGTTTTTATGTTGTTTATGAAAATTTGTAATAATGTCACTTGGTGGTGTTGTTTGTTTGAAATTTAATTAATTTAATGAGTAAATATTGTAATATAATACGTCATAAAGATATATTTGTTTTGAACTTTAATCTGTAAAATTAATTTAACTGTAAAAGTAAAAATCGTATATATATATATATATATATATATCGTTTTATCAATTAAGTTGATAATTTTTAATATTTCTTTTTTACGGACTGTTCATTCAATAGATAATATACAATATTTATAGGTTGAAACATTTTATTCATATGATACTTAATGAATAGAAAAATAAAGAGACCAAACCATCACTAATTAGCTTAACTACTATCAACCAAACTCGGCCCAGTCCCTATACTTTTAGGAAGGACAAAATAGTCCTCCAAGTTACCTTTAAGTACAAAGCAAGTGTTCAAATTCATCTCGAGTACAATTCAGCATTCCCCTTTTTCCTTTTGTGTTTGTTTTCACAATGGCCTTGTATAGGATCGTCAAGACAAGATTCCCACATATCCCTCCCCTTTCAAAACCCACACACATGCATGAATGATAGCATCGTCCGGTTGTATTTTATAGTTGTTCCCATTGAATATGTTTGAAATAGCTTTTGTAAAAAGGTGAGTTAACGGTTCATTTGTGGTAATATAAAGTAGTATAACGTGACTTTGTCTTTCCTAAAATGAAATAAAAAATTAAAGGAATATTCTTTTGACGTCGTAAGATATAACTTTGATAAGACTAACTAGTCGATTTCTTCCAAACAATTAAAATGGTACGGTCATTTTGAGGACAAAATATGAGTGATCATTATTATGATTTTCGATTTCCATTAAGCTAATTTGGTACCAAGTTAAGCCTATGTACCATTTCAATAAATGCAAAAAATTTGTTACTAGTGGCTAAACACACTTAGCTTGTGGCCAAGAACTTTAACATATCAACATCTACAACTAGACCACAGTAAACACATATCTAAACAACGTAACATTAATCTTTAAAGTAAGAGTTTGGTGGTGAAACTCTAAACGGTAAAAGATTGATTGACAAATTATAAAAAACTAAAGAGTGAAGAGGGGAGGAAGGGGGGGGGGGGGGGGGGGTGTAAA
>JAOEHQ010046547.1:0-11462 GCA_025447715.1 Asclepias incarnata
GTATCCGTTTTCGGTATCCTGATTTACAACTTTGTACGTGTACGTATTCACGTACGGGCAAACATTATATGTAATGAATATTATGTTATGTTATGTACGCAATCAATGTCTAATCCCGTATTCCGCCTTGACGGGGTGTGACAATCTTAAACCCCATTACCCCATATCCAGTACTGTTTATGAATGGACATTTGCATGCTATTAAATTGCCCCCATATCCGGTGTTCCCAAGTCTCATGTCAAGATATCTGTAAAATTTGAAAATCAACCATTATAGTGACGAATAAAATACAATATGGATAAATAAGCGACACACGTATTAAAATTAATGGAAAACTGATATGAAAATGCAAGGTACGATTCTTGCAAAATCACATAGAAAACCTTATTTTAAAGGATATAGAAAAATATCTTAAAAAGATGTATTGTAAAGGTTAAAATCAAGATTTCAATTCACATTGAAGGTAACGTATATATGAAACTTCTTTAAAGATGCATTGTTATGTAGTGACAAAAGTTAACACTCAGGCCAAATGGTTTAGTAAATGGTTTAGTATAAAGTTGAAATTGGACGTGATTCGAGATTTTTTTGTATTAGGAGGGAAGATTTTATATTTACATCACTTTCAATGTGGGATGAGAGGAAAATTAAAGGTCCTACTTTTTCTCTCCTTCCCCGTCCTTGGCCACGACTCATACAGGGCATCCATATATGGGACATTGGGATGTCCTTTTTCCCATGGTGCTTTGATGCTCCTTCCGACTTGTACCTTACGTGTTTCTAGCATGTTTTGTTATTTCATTTCAAAATATTTATTTTTATAAGTCGGATTCAACTTATGTATCACTGCTCTTCATGTATGAATGTAAAAAGCTAAAAATGGAGATTTAAGCATTAGCGTGTGTTTGTTTGTGTGTGTATGACCAATTACATTTTTTTGACACATAGAGAATATGTGTTGTCTCAAAAGGTTACAAATGACATGTGTGACGCGTAAGTATACATCTTTCTAACTTTCACTAATTCTCCCTCCACCTTACAAACATTACATAATAAATCCAAAGTTAAAGTATTACGTATACAAAACAATACTACAAAATGTAATTCTAACAATGAACCCTAAAGATTCATATATAAATGGCATTAGAATTTATGTTGTGATGTACCCACATTTGAAATAAAAGCTTAAGTATGTTTTGATGGTGTAAATAAAAATAGTGAAATGCCATATTAACTTTTGATAAATTTATATATGTGTGTGAAACTAATATAATTTATGTTTACGAGTAAACTAAATTAACTTTTTGATACAATTCTGTCAAAAAAAAACTTTTTAATTGTATATAGAATAACTTTAACCGTGTAAAAAGGTTTTTCAAAACAAAAGTTAGTAAGACACTATTTAAGATCTACAATTTAATAACTAAAAAGATTATCTTAATAACCATTTTATATCCAAAAAACCTATTATATTACATTGATTTTGTATTTTTAGTTTAATATTATGTTAAGAAAAATTAATCTTAGAAATAGAAATTATAGCCATATAATTGTTTTACTTCCATAGGTCCATTTCCATCGGTTGGTAGGCCTCAATTAGGGTTGAACCGCCCTGGGGTTTTTTTTTATTTAAATTATTTCAGTGAAATTTTATACCAACAAAAATATAAATATAATGAGGAAATGATACGTAATACAGAATTGTGAAGAAATAAATTTTTATTTACCCCTTGAAACTTATTAAATGTACATGCTAAGCCTCGATATGTGAGAACAACGGTACCCAACTGAAATACCACCTCCAATACAGATTATATGCCCAAATATAAATGTTCAGTAAAAGCAATGTGAAAACTCCCTTTTGAAACTTCATTATTATTCCTTTAGTGGATCTTTTCGGAAAAAGAAATTATTCCTTCAATGAATGCTAAAAAAAACACCCCTGGGTGTCAAATCTTCTGCCACATATTCTATAGTGATTAGTGTGATTACAACAGTTTGCGCATCAAATTGTGAATTGACTATGGATGAAAAAAGCATATATGACTTTTTGGTATGGATAAGGAAAACCAAACCTGAAAATTAAGAAACAAAAACAGAATAAAAACCAAAAAATCAAACGACCAAAAATTGAATCCAACAGTTTTTGATTTTAAAAAACCCAAAGATTTGGTTCGATTTTCAGTTTTGAGCCAAAAACGACCCAATCTCACCTTTAATTTTTGGTTACAAGAAGTTAAATATCATAATTCATAAATTTTATGTGTGGAACGAAACGTTATTATCTATAAACCTTTATAAAGCATAATACCCCTTTCCCCTTTTTTCTTCAATAATGAGTTGATATATTTAATATGTCCCTCAACATTATTAACTATTTTAAATATTTTCACTTAATATATTTATAATTCCGTTATTAAAATTCAGTTCAATTTTCAGTTTTGAGCCAATACCGACCCAATCTCACCATTAATTTTTGGTTACCAGGAACTCAAGTTAAATATCATAATTCATAGATTTTAAGTCTGATATGAATCATCAATATCTATAATCTTTTATAAAGCATACGCCCCACTTTCTCAAATAATGAGTTGATATACTTAATATATTCCTCAACATTATACTATTTTAAACATCTCCACTTGATATACCTATAATATTCCTATTAAATTATTAATTATATTTTATTTATTCATTTAGTCAAACTTTCATTCTTATACAATTACCTTATTTAATTATCAATTGAATTTTTTTTTATGGGAAGTGATATTCGTACCACTATTTTTTTTATTAATGTACCACAATGTACAAGTTGTATAGCTGACTGTACAAGCCAGTAATACACAATTGTAGTACATCCATTAAAAAAAATGGTACGAATATCAATTCCCTTTTTTTATAGCTTATGCTTTAAAATTTTTAATTATGAAATATAATAATAATATTTTTTAATTCATCGTAACATTTTCTTCTATATTTTGCGCGGGTACTATGATATCATTTTCTTACACATGTGTTTGGGTTAAAATTAATGTCGTCACGACACATCGCACGTTGTGTACTGTTGTTGTCGCTTTGCGCAGGTGCCCATCTAGCTCCCTATTAAATTTTTTTATATTATTTTTAATTAACTACTCATCTAAACATGTTGTAATTGACCTTTGTAGATATGATAAAGATTTAAACATGTTGTAAGTTCATGCTAATAATATAATTCCTTGCTAATAAACAAAATTCAAAAATTTAGAGAGTCATATGTCTTCAAATTTGAGGCATGTATTAGAAACAATTGCAATCATTGCTATTCCAACACTTCAATAACTCTTTTTTTTTTCTTTTTTGAGAAAGTTAAATTTTATTCACCAACTCACCCGTACGTCTACGGGGTAATACAACATATACAAGCTAAGGATCAGATTACATTAAACTTAACCCAATCCTCCCAACTAATTGAGAAATTCCTTGATCTATTTCTATACCATAAGAAACTTCCATGATAATCTTCCAACATTCACCGAGATGTTCGAGAAACAGAAGTCATTCCTAGCTTTTCACAAGCACCATCACGTGACCATGACAATACCTTTCAATACCTTAGACCTTCCACTAAGACCCACATGATTGTGTATATCGACCAAGTCTTTGAACAAAAATATAAAGAAGGAACTCGCCTTGCACCACACACTTACATGATTCCAAACATCCAAGGCAACCCAACACGCCACTAATAAATGATCAGTAGGCTCCACATGAAAATATTACACTTCTTAGGAATCCATTTAAACCATTTGAACACAAATCTATTGCTATAATCCGATCCGCTCAATAGGAACTGTTTCACCGCTTTTACCGAGAATTCTGAGCTACTACCCCCCAATCCATAACCACTTATCTTTCTTGTCTCCCAAACGAATCTGCTCCAGCTTCAGTGATAGCCTGCCCCATTCGGCCAACTCAATATCACAACGTTGCCCATCCACCTACTACCACAAGCCCAAAAAATTGTTGGATCTACTGTTGTATCCTTCCCCCACGAAACACATCTTATCTTTTTCAAGCTTGAATAGATTAGGGAACTCCTCTTTAAACGGAATATTACTAATTCAAGGATCAATCCAAAGCCGAATATTACTCCCGTCTCCTACGTGCCCTTAAATATCAGATTAAAGTCAAACCTCCTAACCTTCACCTTTTCCATAGCGCGAACAATGTTCTTTCATACCCCGGTAATAGAGTTATTGATTGGGAGTAGCCCCCAAAATTTATTCCTACCCTGAATGGAATTAATCACCTTTCTTCATAAACCATTCACCTCTTGTCTATACCTCCATACCCATTTTGCTAGCAACGCCATATTCGTATCTTTCGGCTTACATATATCCAACCCCCTAGATTTAATAGGAGACGCCACCCTATCCCAAGACACCCAATGTATTTTCCGCCCGTATCCCTTTCCACTCCACAAGAACCTTTTCATAATGGATTACAAGCCCTCAATCACTTTACATGGAGCTTTGAAGATAGATAAATAGTAGGTAGGTAAAGATTCCAACACAACTTTAATCAAGGTAACCCGTTCCCCAATTGAGAGACATGACCCTTTCCACTTATTTAATCTAGCTTCAAAAATATCGTAAATAAACCTCCAACTAGCAACATTATTCATGTTTGCCCCAATTATGATACCCAAGTGAACAAAAGGGAAAGATCCAGCCTGACAATTTACGACCTCAGCTAACCTTTTACCCTCATCAGGTTCGATACCCACCCCATAAATACACGACTTCCTCATATTAATTTTCAAACCAAAACAAATATAGAAACATCTAAGAATACGAGCCATGTTTAAGATATTCCTAGTAGACCAATCGCCGAGAATAATGCAATCGTTTGCATAAAGCAAGTGGGACGGACAAAGGCTATTTAAGTATAAATCCTGCCATCCTGTAAGTCGAACAATTGTATAGTAGACATTCCCTGCTGGCCTGGTAAGACCTAGTCCATATTGTCGAAAAACGAGATGGCAATTCGGTTGCTCTAGTAGGACCTAGTTACGAAGAACCACAAGCTCCTTGTAGGCGGATTTAATTAGGGTATGTTGCTCTGGTAAGACCTAGGTACTAGGGGGCAAGGATGAGACTAAACATGCCTTAGGATCAATGTGATTAAAGTCTCATAAAGCAAGAGTCGCCTTGTGTGATTGGTAATTGTTACTGGCATTTTTGTTACATCTTTTATGGTTGCTCTAGTAAGACCTATGTACATGGATTATGGGCACTTAGTTTCTTGACCTTAAAGATAAAGGTTTTAGGATAGATTAGAGTCTAATGGTAGTTACTCTAGTTAAGGTTTAATATCAAGTTGCATAATTTTTCGAAACCCTTTTAGATGGCCAACCCTACTACACCTAGTGCTATTAGAACTGCTTTACTGAAATCTTTTCTAGGCAAGGAGAAGCTAAACATAAACCACTTCAACGATTGGTATTGTAACTTGAGGATTGTCCTTAAGTAAAAAAGGAAGTTGCGTTCCTTGACAAAGATCTCCATGAAATAGTAGTTGAACTTGACTTGAAAAGCTATCGAAATGATTAAACAGGCCAAAATCGTCAAATGGGCTGAACCGGGTCGAGCCGGGTCAAAACGGATTGGACCTAACTGCACCATGGGTCAACCCATTCGACCATGGGTCAAACAAGGCGACCCATGGGGGCCATGGTTAAGGTCGACGCAAAAATGGGAAGGGGGGAGAAAAAATAGGACTTTTTTCTTTTCTATCCCACATTGGTGAAAGTAGGAAATCCTAAGCCTTTAATTCCCTATAAATACAAGGCTCTTTTCCTATTTCCATCTTGCACCAAAAACTCTTTCTCCCTATTGAGTTGTTCGGACTCCACACCTCTTTGATGTGAAAATTTTGTTTCGAATGACTTTCTAGTTTAATCTTTTTCGACCCTTTTATTCATTAAGCTTTTAGATCTAGGTTCAATCGTAGTTCTTCATCATTTTTGCTGGGAATCAAATTTGATGTTCGACAAGTGGAGACCTGAATTTCTGCAGGGAGGACAGCCTCTGTCCCGAAGGCCAAGCTAAAAGGAGTTTCTCCATTGCTATTTTTTGGTGTTGTGCGGTGAGCCCAGAGGACGAAAGGGAGCTCGTCGACCCATCCCTTCTGTTTGTTGCCTAGCCGCTTTTCCATGCCTTTGACAATGTCTCTGTTGGTAACTTCTACTTGCCCGTTCCCTTGTGGATGATAAACGGAGGTAAAGGATTGCTTTATCTTGAGCCTTTCGCAGAATTTTGGGAAGGTGCCTTCGGCAAATTGTTTTCCATTATCTGATACAATGGTGTGAGGGATCCCGAAGCGGCAAATGATGTATTCCCACACAAACTGCTCAATCTTTTTTCCGGTGGTCAAGGCCAGAGGTTTGGCTTCCACCCATTTTGTAAAATAATCGATAGCAACTACTAGGAATTTGACTTTACCCGGAGCCTCTGGGAGTGGTCCGACAAGATCGATGCCCCACTGCACGAAGGGCCAGGCGGAGGTGACTGGAACCATGTCTTGCTTGGGTAATCTGGGAACATTCGAATGTATCTGACATGCTGTGCATTTTTGTATGTACGATGAGGCATCTTGGTGCATAGTAGGCCAGTAATATCCTAGCCTCATTATCTTGGCCACAGAGGTCCGTGGTCCAGAATGTGCTCCGCAAATGCCTTCATGTGTTTCCTGTAGCACAACATATGCTTGCTTTGGCCCGATGCATCGTAGCCAGGGAGTGGAGAATGACCTCTTATATAACTGACCATCCATGAGCTTGTATTGAGGGGCCTTAATTCGGAGTTTTCTGGCTTCAACTGCGTTCTCCGGTAGGATTCTGCTAGTGAGATATTCGATCATTGGAGTCATCCAATTATCTTTGTCTTCGACTATAAGATCAGCAACCTGTTTTTCATCAATTGACCGATTCGCTAATAATTCTACTAATACCTTTTTCCCAAGGTGCTCGAAGGTGAGAGCGGCCAGCTTACTTAGGGCATCAGCGTGCTTGTTCTGATTCCGACGGATATGATCAATACTGAAATGTTCGAAGCATCTCACAAGTTCTTTGGTTTTAGCAAGGTATTGCTTGATAGTATCTTGCTTGGCTTCGTACTCACCCTTGACTTGACATGCAACTAATTGAGAGTCTACGAAGGTCTGTATATCCCTGATTTTCATTTCCTTGGCGAGCCTTAGACCTGCTATCAAAGCTTCGTATCCAGCCTCGTTGTTGGTGGTATTGAATTCAAATTTAAGTGCATATGTAAACTCTTTTCCTTCTGGACTGACTTGTCTTATTCCTGCTCCGGAACCTTCGGAGCTTGATGCTCCGTCTGTATAGAGTTTCCAAACCTCTGTTTCCACTGGATCTGTTATTTTGAGGGAGACATAACCTGGTTCCATATGATCTGTTCCTTGCGTTTCTGCAATGAAGTCGGCTAGTATCTGTCCTTTGACGGAGTGCCTTGTTCGAAATTCTATGTCGTATTCTCCCAGCTCAATGGCCCACTTAGCTACTCTTCCCAACTTTTCAGGTCGAAGCAATATTTGCCTTATGGGTTTGCCAGTCAACACAATAATCGGATGTGCTTGGAAATATCTCCGGAGCCTCCTAGCAGCGTGAACTAATGCAAGGGCTAGCTTCTCAAGTTCTGGGTAATTGACTTCCGATCCTTGTAGGACTCTGTTGACGAAGTATATAGGAATTTGCTTCTTTTCTCTGTCGGCTAATAGGACTGCACTGACACATTCTTCAGAAGCTGCTAAATACATAAAGAGTGCCTCCCCAGGCTTGGGAGATGTCAAGACAGGTAACTGAGCTATGTACTTTTTCATTTGTTCGAAGGCTTCGTCAGCTTCCTTCGTCCACACAAAGTATTTTTTGTCTAGGCATCCCTTGAGCGTCTTGAAAAACAGGAGTTGTTTGTCGGCTCCCCGAGACAGAAATCGACTTAGTGCAGCTAGCTTTCCATTTAGGCTCTGTACTTCTTTTATGGTTTTTGGAGGATACAGTTGCGACAATTTATCTACCTTCGAAGGGTTCGCCTGAATCCCTTTGTTGGTGATGTAATATCCCAGAAATTTTCCTTCTTCAACGCCAAATGAACACTTCTTAGGGTTGAGCTTCATGCCAATGGATCGAAGGGTGTTGAAGGTTTCCTGAATGTCCGCCAGTAAGTCCTCTTCAGTCCTGCTTTTTATTAACATATCGTCAACATAGGCCTCCAAGTTGCGA
The DNA here is from genome assembly GCA_025447715.1 of Asclepias incarnata. Taxonomy (NCBI): domain Eukaryota; kingdom Viridiplantae; phylum Streptophyta; class Magnoliopsida; order Gentianales; family Apocynaceae; genus Asclepias; species Asclepias incarnata. The sequence goes on from JAOEHQ010046547.1 coordinate 8,283, forward strand.
CCTATCTGCTTTTGGAAGGCTTTGTCGACTAGTCGTTGATAAGTGGCTCCAGCGTTTTTCAACCCGAAGGGCATTTTTCTGTAACAGAAAGTTCCTTTACTGGTGTAGAAGGCGGTTTTGTCTTCGTCCTCTTCTGCCATTTGTATCTGATGATAACCTTTGTAAGCGTCTAGGAAACATTTGAATTTATAACTTGCCATGGACTCGACCTTCCAGTCGATCTCGGGGAGTGGGTAGCAGTCTTTAGGGCAAGCCTTGTTGATGTTGGTGAAGTCGACACACATTCTCCATCCTCCATCACTCTTCTTTACCATCACCGGATTTGCAACCCAAACAGGGTAAACGGACCTTCGTATAATTCCGGCTTTTAGTAATTCATCCACCTCTTTGCAAGCAGCTTCATCCCTATCAGCGGACAGGCTTCGTCTTTTTTGGTGCAATGGGGGTATATGTTTCTTCTCGTTGAGTTTATGCTCGGTTACAAAATCTTCTCCCTCCACAGAGATTACCCGAGGTACCCTGGTCATATCGGAATATTCCCAGGCAAATACATCGATATTCTGTTGCAGTAGTTTCCTCAGCCTCTTCTGATTCCTTCGGAAAGTTGTTTCCCTATGGTAACGAGTTGCCCTTCGAAAGCAGGATTGATGATTACTTGTTCACTACGTTCAGAGCATTCTATGGGCTTCGGTGGTTCTAGGTTGATTTCCTTGGATTTCTTTACCCCATGGATCTGTTTTGATGCACTGAATTCGGATCGAATGGTGCCCACCCCGGTAGGAGATTGATATTTGACAAGAGAATGGATCGTGGAGACTATCATTTCCATACGGCGGAATGCTGGCCTCCCCAAGAGTAGGTTGTAAGGGGATGGGGATCCTACTACAATGAAGTCTAGGGTCTCAGTGCGTTTGTAGGGATGGGTTCCGATGGTAACGTCTAGGTCTATTTCCCCAAGAGGATTTACCCGCTCACCTGCGAACCCTATCAAAGGCGTCTGAGGTAACGTCATTCGGGCTTTTATGGCTTGAGGGAGTTGCAGGAAACAATGTTCATAAATGATGTCGCATTCGCTGCCGCCATCGAGGTAGGCTCGGTGTACCCTAGTGTTAAAAATCATGATTGGGATAACAACCGGGTCCTCTGACGGCAAATCTTTTAATAATGGGAAATACACACTTCTTGGCGAGAAAGTGCTTTGCTCTGGATTTTTTCTTTTCGAGTTCGAATCTGAACCTTTATCCGAAACATCGAGTCGTCGATCGGCCATTCTTCTTTTGAGTAAAAGGGTTTAGTGAATCTTTTTCGTGGTTGAATTGGTGGGTTTTTTGTGAAATTGTTTCAGCAGGGTCCCACGGATGGCGCCAATTGATTGAACACCAAACCGCGCTTACGTTAAGAATGGGATCTAGGGATGATTATGGTTTAGTTGGCGATTCCCCGAAGGTAGAGAACTCTCTATACGCCAATGGTGAAGTGTAGTTTTGCGGCTGTGATTGTGATATTCATCATTCCGAGTAATGATAGGGTTTTTCCCTTTTTATAAGCCATTTCTCTTTAGGAATGAATCCTATGTATTTAAGTATATTAAGATAAGATTTTATCTTTATTTGGTTATGATTGAGATAATTATTATATACTGGTTTTATCGTGGTGTGATCCTTTACTTGCGGGACACACCTTTCCGATATTATGGGAAAGGATTTATGTATTCTATCCTTATAGCGATCCTTCGTATTTGAGCTTTGCACATGAATGTCTTCGTATAGACGAAGGGGTATATCATCAAGCCCCCCAGTCTAAAATTGCGAGCTGCAAGGATCGTGATATTAGACTCCGAGAAAAAAAAAAGTAGGTCACAAAGCGTAGTAATGCAAAACAGAGGGTGAAAAATGTAAAAATAAAAGGATAGGGGTTAAATAGTTGAAATAGGTTAAAAAGGGGAAGGTGGAAGGATTAGACGGTTAATAAATATTCAAAATTCCATCATTACTTGTCTTGTCATTTCTTTAATCAATCGCCAGTCGCCGTTTTTATCTTATACATCAGAAGTACCATATCTTGTACGAGTATGGGAAAAATAAAAGGAAAGGTTTCAGCGGCCGCTACAACGAGTGGAGGCGCGTCTACACCGGCGACAGGCACAGCGAGGAGTTCAGTGGGGAAACCAACATCTGGTTCAAGCGGCGGTCGAAAGAAGAGATCGGCCAAGAAGTCAAAGTATCCTGTCATTTTTACTGACTCAGACACCGGCGGAGAGATGGATGTGGGGATGTATCGAGATCTGAGGAAGGAGTGGAAACGGTTACGCCGGGAGAATAGGGAATTTCAGGCGACGGCGGAGGCACACCTATGTGGATTGGAGAAGACCCCGCTAGTATGTGGGCTTCGTAGCGAGGTAAATCATGTGAGGGGGTTGTTGAAAGAATCCAATGCGATTGTGGAAGGTTTGCGTAAAGACTTGGTGGGTGCACAGCGACAGTTGGCGGACAGCGAAACGCAATTAGCCGCCCTTCGATCTGGTTGGAAGAAAAGACTGGATGAATTGATAACGAAGGATTTAAGGATTGGGGCTTTGGAGGAAAAAGTGGACCGCCTATTGACTGAGATAATCCCTCATGTGTATCAGATGACGTGCCTGAGTCCGGATGCCGGGAAAAGATTGGTGGAGTTGGCAGCGAGCCCTGGTGTGAAGATTGGGGATTTGGCCCCTGACGAGATTGATGGGTCTAACTCCGGGTAAGGGGTTTTGTTTGTAAAAGGGGTTATCCGGGTTCTTGCTCTTTTTGTAATGGCATTTTTTACCCTAGACAATATGTTAATGGTATATATTTCGTAAAGACATAATATGCTTCAAATAATATGCATTAATATCGTAGGGTACCATCTGATACGCCATAGATATTATGTGTGTGTGCTATGTGTGGGGTGGCCTTTGAAGGTTGACCCCTTTTTGTTTATGCGTGCTTCACTGGAGGCACTGTATCTGTGTCCGTCCTGTGTGAATTTCCGTTGTATGGTATGCGGGCGTCCCCTAGGCATACATGTAACTGGTAAATGCACGTCTTATAAGAAATACGTATGTAGGGTAAAAATAAAAGTGAGCGGGAGCGACCCTTCACTTTGGTAAGGATTATTAATCACAAAATAGTAAATGTCATAATCAGAAATTGACTTAAA
>JAOEHQ010046548.1:0-11459 GCA_025447715.1 Asclepias incarnata
TAGTTTCTCTGTGTAATATCCATTGGCAATATCCTATGAGTTGCATCTCACGTTTCCGCCACAGGTGGGGTGTTACAATAAGAATGCACATCTCATAAGAAAATCTAGATCAATAAACCAAAGATAATACATGCGTGGTTTAGCTAAAGCTTGAAAGAACATTGACTCTCTCCAAGTGCATATATACCATTCCACGTGCCAGCGAAAACATTATTTGATTCTTATTTACTTTCAGGAAAATCCAAGAACACCATCATGATTTCCGAAAAGGCGATAAGCTAGGCTGGCTGGTTCCAAGTGACACGTTATGTATGTACTAAAGTCTGGAGAATATATAAAATAAAATGCATATATAGATAGGATCATATAAACCATTTGTGATATGGTTAAATAGGAGGATTTGATTATAACAAATTGCGCATTAAGCCAAATTTAGTTACGTTGTGGCATCGTAATAAAAGGATAAATCGGAAGGAACCCATTAATCCCTTGTACAAATCGCGCATTAAGCCAAATTTAGTAGTGGCATCGTAATATAGGTATGAGATAGTAAATTAATTAAGCTAGCATCAAGATGACAAGAATGCCATGAATGCATTCAATCACAGAGAAAGGCTAGGAAATTGTTCGATTATCATATCGATCGATCAGGCCGGCGATAATCCACCAAGATACCAGTGGAACAATTGACTAGCTAGTGGACCTTACTCTATATCTCAATCAATCTTTAATTTCAAGGAGGCACAAGATAGTTAAAGTCAACTTCCATACAAAAACTTTTGCCCCATTGATCGGAGAATGTTAACTTGTTAAGTTATTCCTTATACTTGGTGGTGTTTCATCCTGTTTTTGTTAATTTACTAGATATAAAGAATTGGGTTCGTATATTATATAGTCTATCATGTGGATATATTGAAGACAAACATATATTTTTGCATGAAAAACCATCTGTTTTAAGCAATTAAATCAACTCGTTTTAAAGAACTTCAAATATATGTTGGTTGTCTTTTGTGGCCTTCAAATTAATATGTAATAAAACCTACAAAATTATTCAAAGAAAAATAGGATATCTACCAATAAACTAAAACACGATTGTAGCATTATTTGTGCGACATGTGGCGTTTCCTTAAAATTAACGACACGTGTTCTCTTAATCAATATATTAAATTTCTTAATTTTTATATGTGTAACGATTATCACTAAATTTATTTAATATTATTATGTTTCCATAATAAATGTGCATTTTTCATTCCTCATATATGTTTTTTAAAAAACTTTAAAAAACCATATTTACTATAATGTCGTGATTTTATAATTAGTATTAGTTACAAACAATGAATATTTTATTACATAGAAATCTTTATTTAATAAAAAAAAAATACATAATAACAATAGCAATCTAAGAAAATTCGATTGATGATCATGATGATGACTATTATTATACTATTAAACTTTGTGTATTATAAAAAGATTTAGTATAAATCTATATTATTCAAAAAACACTTTAGATATGTGTGAGAATAATATTAGTAAATTTTGTGTGGATAAAATTTAAAAAGGAGTTAGCTTAGATTATTTTCCAAATTTTTAATAACAAAAATAAAAATTTATTTTTTTGAAAGAATAAAAAATTCATTAAAATTAAATTTGTTAATAATTTTATTTACAAGTTGGTGTAATTACTTTTAATATTGCAATATAATTCGTTGTTTTCATTTGTTGAAAACATAGTTAGAAACATGTAATTAGCAATATAATACGTTATCATTACCAATATCAAAATTAATATTATTAGGCAGCCATTAAAAAGACCAAATGCGTGTGATGAATCATGTTCAAATATTATCTTCTTAAAAAAAGTCTACATAGATGGTCAATCCGTACATCGTACGGGTATTAAGACTAGTACATATATATACCAATTAATTTAATCAAGCAAACGATATTTGTTGCATTTAGGAAGAATGTATATGATATTATTATTAACTTTATTCCGGTATAGATGATATTTACGTATTTAAAGAGGGTAAATATGAAATTCTCTCAAAAATATTTGTGGATTTGTGGATTTGTGACATGCATGTATCAAAATTAAATAGGAGAGATCCCACTAGGCTAGATAAGATGAAGATTTTTTTTTTTAACAACAAATCTATTCTATTTCTAAAATACCTTCTTAAAATAATCTTAAACTACTTTATGTCAGGGATTAAAATTGAACTTTACCCCCAAAAGGCAAGAGTCTCTATCAAGCGGGCTAACCCCACATTGGCAGCTGAAGTAAACTTAAAAGTCATATTAAGGGTGGCAATCGTGTCGTGTTTAGGTTGACGGGTTGGTATGTTGGTGGGTTCATATATCTTAACTAAAATCCAACCCATTTAATAATTGTGTCAAATCTTTGAATTCAAATATATTCAACCCACTTAATAAAAATATTAGACGTGTGAACCGTTTAACTCATGTTAAATCAAAATCTACATGATATTAATTATAGGTCAAGGTTTTCGATATATTGAATCCACACAATAAATAAAATTACATAACTATAAATAAACACATAAAATATACTTCAATAAACATATCAAGCGATAAGATAAAAATATAAGAAAACATAAAAGAGTTACAATATTTGGAATTAAATATTTGATATATTTATTAGTTTTGCTATACGTACCTTTTAACGGGTTGACAGGTTGTAAACGGATTACATTTACAAAGGTCAACTCAAACCAAAGGTGGTTCTATATGTATTCAACATAGGTCCATGGACCGAGGTTAGATAAGAAATTTTTTTAACAAGCATATGGAAAATCATGTTTGGACAAATGTTATCTAAATTTTTGGACCAAGTAAATTATAAAGCAAACATTTTGAAGCATTTGAAGTGAATGAATTATAATTGGACACACGTAATTTTTATTCCTAGATTCGCCACTAACTTAAACCCTACCCGTATATTTAACGTGTTAGTCGTATCAACCTATTTATGACTCAAACCCAATTAGCCTCAATTGAAACCCACTTGTGTCTCAGGTCATGTCATGTGTCATGTCAGAAATTGCCACCCTTGGTCATATGCATTCCTAGTGGATACATAAAACCGCATACATGGGCACGTTGAGCTTTTATTAAAGCGACAAAGATAGAAACGAACCTAAAAATGAATATTAATAGAAAAAAGGTATTTTGTTAAAGAAAATACTTTTGAAGAGTTTAAATATTATTTGATCGAAGTTTGACAGAGGAGTCACAAAAAGTGTTTAACAGCTAAACATGTAGCGCTTAGAAATAATAACAACATTGCGGCAAAAAAGGGTGATGCAAAATATAGTATATATCTTAAAAAGTTTGGCTGAGCCTAAGTCGCAAAATTTCTCAATTCATCTGAATCACTTTCCACGGTCGAATCTCGAGAATCAAGCTACACTTTAACCGAAAATTTCAAAACCGAAAAATCTCAAAACAGCCCAGAAAACTCGACAAATTGAAAAGAAGTTCCGTGGGCTTTTGTCAATCCAATTAAGTATCCAACTCCATGGTACCGGCCAATTGTTATGAAATAATTCCAAGTAAATCTCGTGAATTTAATCGAGTGTGTTTTTAGGTGTATTGTGTGTTTGGGAGGTTGAAAATGATACAAAGACTAAAGAGAGCGAAACACACGCCGACTTTTTCTTTCAATATCTTTGTCAAATACATGAAAGTTACAAAATACAATTATAACAAATCCTATTATAATTTCTTGAATCTAGATATGGTTATTTTATATATTTACAACTACATCCCTTAGACTATCGTTACATCTTTATATTAAACCTAACATATCTTAAGTTCTTTTTACTGGGCTACCAGAAATTAAAAACAAGATAGAATATATGAAGATGCATGCAGTTGATTGATGTTGGAGATATAATGAATCATGATATTTATACAGTAAAGGATGGAACAAGATTAAATATAGATACAATCTTCTAATTGTTAGTTAGATAGCAGATTATATATTTGCAAAACTTGGGATAGTCCAAGGGCTATGTTTGAAATTGGCTATAATATTGTTTGGAGATTAATAAAAATTAAAAGGTGATGCCCCCTTTTTTTTTTTTAAATTTCTTTTTAATGTATCTACGACCCCTTTATTGTTTATTATCCATATCCAGCACAAAGATTATATTCATGTTTAGTTGACAAAAGGAGGTCATCTTGTTTCCAGGGGTGGAGCTAGTAGGGAGACCAGGGGTGTTTGGCCCCCTCCAACTATCGTAATTTCTTAACTTAAAGCTCAAATTTATAAAAAAAAAATTATACAATTGGTCCCTCTCAATCAATCATGAATTTATATCATGAAACCGAATATAATAAACCAACAAAATCATTTCGGTCAATTTTCTATACTTCAATGCTTTGTAGTCTTTCGTTGCTCGTCTTTTACTTAATATATTTGTATGTTAAAAAAAAGAGTATTTGTATCAAGTATGAAGTCGGCCAGATGCGGTTCTATATAGTGGACACATAGGTTCATGGACCTAGGTTAGATTGGAGTTTTTTTCAGCAAATATATGGAAAATTATATTTGGACACATGTTATACAAGATTTTGGACTTAGGTAAATTATAAAATAAGCATTTTGTAGCATTTAAAATGGATAAATTATAATTGGACACACGTGAATTTTATTCCTAGATCCGCCACTGAAGTCGGCCCCCCTTAACTGGTTGCTCCCCTGCTTGTTTCGGTAAGTATTTGAAAATGTATTTAGGTTTTGTTGAACGCTTTCATTAAATATTCAGTTTATAAATATTGGTATTATATGTATGTTGTAATACTTATGTTAGCGTGGTAACTTGTATATATGTCACATGGCAGCTTATACAGATCATACATCAACAAAAGTTTCATGAAACATACAATAACAATATTTAAAATTGAATGGAACAATATATAGAAACATTTTGAGTTTGATACATATGATAGACTTTGGTCTAAGGTCAAGTATATTGTGGTAAAAAGTGTATGTAGGCGGGGACATTTTAACCCCGTGTATTGCATTGGTACCATGCTCGGAACCCGCAATCCCAATATCCACTTGAAACAACATCCCCCATGAGGCACATGTATGGTATCGATCCTTTGGATGTAACCCGGGGAATATTATGGTTGCCCCTTTACGCATGTGCACACCCATGGGATCGCAAGCTGACGGTGGCCATCACAAACCAGGGGCAGATCACCCATGGAACCTGCGTCAATTGTGGGAGAGACATGTTGATTTCCACTAGTCCATCTTGTGATGGTTAGGTTGAGAATCGATATGTATCTAGCCTAATAGTGATTTCCAATTTTTCCAAAAGGGGTCATATCATAGTATCTTTTTGAAAGCTTTGTATCAATAATATAATATCTTTTAAATTATACCATATTCCTAGCTATCATTAGCATATCAAGCTCTTGGGTCAATGAAGGAGATGGAATATCAAACCTCAAAGAGTGGATGGTGCATTGGAGCATTGATGGCATCAAAAATACTCTTATATACCAACTCAATATAACGATCGATTGAGAGTCTTTTTGGCATTGACTCGGGGAATACAAAGGGAAGGTTACAGATACCAGTTAATAAGTTGACAGAAAACTAATTATCCACAAACTTTTGATATTAACATGAAAATTCTGAGCTTGAGTACAAGTATCATATAATAGTTCCGTAAAGGTCGGTTAACTTCTTTCACCAAGCTTCCGAAGCTAACGATAGAGCTACCTTAAGAAAAGAAAAAAAAAGGATAGATCGATGGGAACCCCTTGATCCCATGTACCGCATTAGTACCTGCGAAACCCCCATGCTGAGTTTTTTGCATCGATGGTTAACTACCATTCTCAGTCTTGCGTTTTGGTAAGAATCGAACCTGCGTCCCTCAACAGGCCCTCAATGGCGTCATGGTGGCCAACCCGCCTAAGTGAGTTGGTTTTTAATTTTTTAATTTTTTTTTTTAAATGACTCCAGGCAGAAATGGGGCATCTAAAACAAATAGAGAATTGAGGTTCAAAAGATTAAACCATCTGATTAGTGCATTAGATATAAGCAACTAAGATATATACTAAATATCTGCACATCTATGCAATGGCTTTTCGTCAAGGCCAGAAGGCAAACATTGAGAATCTTTAAAGGCATGAATTCCTATTTATATACATGCTTCAAGTGGGTTGACTTTACAATAATTAGAATGCAAGAAGCCTGGCAAAATAAATCGCAAAAGACGTGTCCAAAGTGTGTGACATTTTTTATACGATATGTCAAATGGAAAAGGGTATGTCTAAGCGTCATGGCCATTGGGTATGTAAGTCATTTGAATAAAAATAAAACAGTGACTGACCCTAATAGACGATAGATACTCAAATGTTAGTTTTCGGTAAATCAGTTACACTGATCGATAATAATACAAAACAAGGTATGTTTTGATTGATGATTGAATTCTCAAGACCCTGTAAACAAATTGAGATTTTTAAGGATCTAATAGAAGTAGCATGAGTGATATGAATATAGGGACCATAAAAAGTCATATATATGTTGCTGTATGGCTTATATCAGGCCAGAAACAAAGTATTGAGGATATTGAAAAGCATATATTCTAATCCATCTGGATGGGAAAACAAGATATGATGCTTTAACTTGACGTACGTACTGGGAAAAGAATCCCAGAATCATCACGATATCTGCGGGAAAAAAAAGTCAAACCAAAGCAGGGGTGACATTTTGAAAATGTAACAAAAGTCGAACTATAAGCCTGATATGTAAAGTACTCTTCTAACTGAATGTGAATATGAAAAAAGAAGGCATGGGTCAACTACCCTACACAAGCTCTGGTCGTCAATGGAAGAAAGTTATTCTTTTTACCCAATTTTCAACCATCTATTCTACGAGTATACATAGATATACAGAATTGGGTTCGTATTGTCTAGAAAGTGGATATCCAAATGGTGGAATATATGGTAGAAGGCTGTAAAGTTGAAAAGGAAAGAAGAAGAGTCATGCGGTTTCATTGGCTATTCGAATATCATAGGCTATAAATAGGCAGTTTAACTAAATTGAGTAACGCACATCAAAACTAATAACAGAATATGAGGAGAGGTTCTTACATGAAGAGAAGAGTACTCTTGTTTGGTAGCCAAGGATGACTTGCCTCATCAAACCCCTCAAGGTGTTGATGTAACACCTTGCTCGGTTCTTCAGGCAGTCACTCCTTGGCTAACTTGACAGTCTCTTCTTGCTCATGTTAGGCCATCTCTTCTTCCTTTCAAAAATAGTGAATGTAGATGAGAATTTGACATTTAAGGAGAATAGAGGTTCTAACATGAATAGAACAGCATTCTTGTTTGGTAGCCAAGGATGGCTTGCCTCATTAAACCTTTTGCGGTGTTAATATGACACCCTATTTGGTTAATCAGGCAGTCACGCCTTGGCTAACTTGACAGGCTGTTCTTTCTCATGCTAAGCCTTCTGTTCTTGCTTTTGAGATCTAGTAGATGTGAACAATACATGCCTCTAGTTTGTAGTATCTTTGTAAGTATTTATAACCAAAGAAACTTTGTTGTGTCCCTCTATCATTATGATGTAATTATAATTTAGCATTTCTAAAGTTAGTTGAAATGAGTAAAAAGGTGTTAAAATTTTAATATAATAAGTTGGTTAGAAATCGTTTGCATCTCAAAGATGTAAACAGAGTAAATAAGAATTATGTATTTTAGCAAATATATAGTATTGGTTATAAATAGTTAATTTCACTCAAAAAAGAGCAATGCAGATCAATATATAGTTGATGAGTGGATAATACTAGAGGCACTTACATGCAGTCTTGTAAACATTCTAGTTCAGTATCAAGCAAATAAGCAATCACTCCAGGGCTAATAATTGTAGTCGCAGATGATCAGTTGAAGCCAGCAGTGAGAAAATCGAGTCTGACCTGAAGACAAGAGTACTCTTGGATGTACGTTGATGCATTATCATGTACTATGGAGCATTATAAGTTTGAGCTCGATGAATTTATATTGGTGCAACACCCCCAGTCTTTCATTTCATAGCATTGTTACTTTGTTTATCTTTTACATACGACGTCGCAGATAATTCATACCCTACTGTCTCATCATATGTATCCCCATAGCCTTTGAAGAGATTGGGTATAGTTGTTGTCTCATCATATGTGTGTATTTGTGTGTAAAAGGTTTAGAATAGCCATCTCAATAAATCGTGTTATCATTTTTTAAAATTGTGTTATGTCTGTTATCTATTTGTGTGGGTTACCCGAATATCACTTTCGGATAATTCAAAAGCTTTTGTTCTTGACTTGGGAACAAATCAAGAACCACCCTTTCAAATAAGAGCGTTATGTGTATACGTGTCTCTTCTCATGTACTATGTTTATATTCTTATAGAGAATGAGAATACCCAATATCGAGCGTTATGTATTAATCAGTCAATTAATCTTCCCATATTCCTCTATAACAGCCAATCGGTTACAAGACTAAGTCACCATGGGCCATTAAACTATGTTGAAATATTATTCATTGAATAGGTCGAGCACCAAGGGCGTCACCCCTTGACTCACAAACGAGACCGCCACAATAGGCGTTGCCTCTAGGACCTGCAAGTGGGACGCAGCCCCCTTGACTCTTGCTATTTGGGTCTGGGATATCATTAACCTTAATGGAAGTATACTCCGTACCTTCAAACCCATTTCCAAGTCTAATTATCATATCCCTCAATTACACCAAATTACAATCAAATTCCTTAATGCGAACATTCTTGGAAGTTGGTTTTATGACGCAGAACTTTGCCTTCAAACTACAACTTCTTTATAAGACGAAAGTGAAAATGATTGTGCCCAATAATGTGTTATAGCTCACCAAAACAAGAAAGAACCTCAAAAATGCTTTAACCCACATAAACACACAACTTTAGAGACATTTGAGATGGATCAAAGGCAAATATATACTTATGTTTTGATGTCATATTTCTTTAGATAAACTCTAGTGTCATGCAATACTTTGCACATCGTATGCATTGGTATTATTACCATTTTTTTTTCCTGATAATCAAAACCTTTCAGTAGAAGTAATAGATTTATTTTCTACTTCAATTTCCTGAAGTTAAATTTTATTAAAATATAGATAAAGAACCTATATATATATATATTACTGAGACAAAATTTGTGTCGTTAAAGATGGAATGTCAAACCGCAAAGAGCAGATGGTGCCCAGGCCCGAAGGCATCAAAATATGTTCTTACACATGACCAAGCTGCAGCTAGCAGTACAAAAGACTGGTGGTTTATTAAAAGCTGAAATTACATGACATGGCCAGTCCATAGCATTGGAATGCTGTAAGCACTAACCATTGCCAAAATTTCTATACATTTTGACTTAAACAAAGTCAACCTAACGATACTAAAAGCATACAAAACTTGACATTCTATGACTTTTAATGACAGGCCTACCTTAAAGTGCTTTTGTTAAAGTAAACTGAGTTCAGAAAAAAATGGACACATTAAACGATTCTGAGAACTTGAGACTTTATCTAATTAGTGCATTAGATCAAGTATGCATGACCTCTAGTTAGGGCCAGAAGGCAAACTTTGAGGATCTTGAAGTATATATTCCAATTCATGGGAAACCACAAAATGGTTTGACTTCACGTACCATAAAAAGGATTTGTCTCGATCAAAATATGTGTGGGACATGTTCAATATGTTAACTGAATAGTTTCGGATCTAAAAGACCCTGAGTATCGATGAGTCACAAACTTAAGACTGGTAAAGTGGGAATAAAGTAAATGACAGAAATAGACCGACAATGGATATCTCTACTAGTGTTTCAAGGACGGTACACTTAAATGAAATCATATATATTCTACGCAGCACTAGCCAGCCCATTGATTGAAGAGCTTAATACCTTTTAATATGTATCCCTTTCCATTTTCATTCTTGAGATATACAGGATAGGGTTCTTATTCTCCAGCAAGTGATTCTTATTCTCCTAAAACAAAGTGAAAATGATCAGAAGCATGAGTAGTACTTTTAAATAGAAGGATCCTCTTGTTTGGTAGCCGATAGTTAAAATGGAACGGGAAAGCTCATTTTGTTAGTAAAGTATTGATTGGGGTATATATTGAATGTATTTAAGGCACCAACTAACAGACACAACCCATTCCATGAGTGGTTTTTGGCAAGTAAAACTGTTTAATTACTTTTAATATCTTTTCAAGACTCCAACTACAGGGTGTTGCCCCTAGACCCTGCATTTAACTTTGTAAGTGGAATCAGGTTAGCTAGCTCAATCGAGGGTGCACTACTCACTCTCCTACTTGTAGTTAAGCTTAATATGAGATCCTTCAATCTCAAGTAAATTACAATTAAATTAAATGGCCAATGACACATAAATCACCAACAAAACTGACCATATATGTCTCAGAAGGTGATGTAGTTGCAGCCTACAGATGATATCTTTATATGGTGTGGTAGTGTACAATGCAGCAAGCGTGGCCAAATATTACAAAATCTTGTTTTCCATGTCTTTTTCTCTCTCTTTGTCCATCTATATGCAGTTTTTTCACAAAGGGTCAAAGGCCAATAGGAGCACTGTTTTTCATAATTAACTTAAAAGATGCACATGTTCCTTCCTCTAAAACAAATTTATGGGTTTTTAGCAAGAAATGCCAACGTAATTTTCGGTTTGTATACAGTTGCGCCATGTATTTTTTTATTGACTTGAATACCAATGAACTTTCAAAAATTGTACAAATGTGACACTTTTGACCAGATTCTGACGGATTTCAAGCGATACTTCATTTTTCCGGCGACAATTCTCTATTGGTCCTAGTGAAAAGGTTTTTTCTCACCATTTTCAAACCTTTTCTACCTTCTTTTGGTACAAACTTATGTAATAATCATTTTTACCGTCTTTTTCATCTCTATACCGCTTCTCCAAGATTATTTTCCACGAACTTTCAACAAGATTGATCAATTTGAAGTTTAGAAACGGTGAAAAAATGGTATACAGATGAAAGAAAAGATTAAGAATGTTTATAAGATTGATTTATGCCAAAAGAAAGGGGGAAATAAGTGAAAATGATGAGAAAAAGTCTTTTCGCTTGAAAAAATAATTGTCGCCCGAAAACAAAGTGTAGGCTGAATTTCACAAGAATCTGATCAAAAGTACCATTTCGGTACAAAATTTGAGACATATTTTAAATGTTCATTGGGTATATATGTCAATAAACAAGTACATAGCTCAACGTGCTATGTAAAAACCGAAAAATACATTGTACGTCATTTAGTTCCAAATTTATTGCATTGCCATGATATGGCTCGCGGCACTCTTCTCAAGGGAAGCTATGTAGTAGAAACCATACAATTAGTTATTGTAACCGCTGACCACATTAACTGAATAGCTCTTGCAACCAAGCTCATG
>JAOEHQ010046549.1:0-11459 GCA_025447715.1 Asclepias incarnata
TCCGGCTTGTAACCAAAATAAGCCAGTTCAACTAGCAAGTGACTATAACGCTTAATCGTTTCATCCAGCGTTTCTTCTTTCAACCCATTAAACACGTAGTACTGTTTCTTGAGTAATTCTTTCCTTCGCTTCTTTAACTCTTCATCACCTTCACAATGTTCTTTCAAAGCATCCCACAGACTTTTCGACGTATCATACTTTTCAAACAAGTGAAGAAAATCACCCTGCAATGCCATCCTAAGTGATCCTAAAGCTTTACTCTCGGCTTCATAATCCTTCTTGGCGTCAGCAGTCATCTGTTCATACTCATACACTCTGGGTCCACTAGTTTCAGGTTCCTTGTTCTTATCAGAATCGTCTTTCTCAAACACAGGAAGAGAATAACCCTTAGTAATGCAGTTCCATATGCGGACATCCATGAGTCGACAGTAAGACTCAAAACGTCCTTTCCAGTTAAAATATCTCTCCAAACTCAGAAGCTTTGGAGGGACATTAGCCCTGCCGGTTTCGTGATCCATAAGGACAAGTTGATTAATGAGAGCTTGGTAATTAGCTGCCATTTCAGAGAATTTGGTTAATGTAACAGTCGTCACCAGAGCGTTCCGTCTGACTGTACTTTCCGTTCATGTACGTGTCATTTCAGTTCTTTATTATTCAATCTAAAATACGAGTACGATTGAATGATTTATAGTATGAATAAGACTTGACATATTTATTGTATTTGAGATTTTATGGCGTTTTGAGACTTAGTGCGAGTGCTTGAGATAGACTAGTCATTTATTGGAAATGCCTAATTAAAAATTTAAAATACTTTTAAAAAGTTGAATATGGTCATGTGACCATTAATTGGATTCGTAATTCAAAAAGGTTTCATAAAATATGGTCATGTCATTTTTATGACTTTCGGTGTTCGTCCGGTGAGTAAAAAGGACTAAAATTGAAAGACGTTCCGTTAGTTTGACAAGCTCCTAAACCCTAGTGCCTAGCTATTTATACAAGGCTTAGTTTTCTTCTTCTTTTTCCTCCCTTTGGCCGTCCCCAACATCACACACACACACAAACTTTTCTCTCAATTTTTCTTTCAATCTTTCACATACAATTTGGTTTTCATCTTAAGGATTCAAGCAAAGGTTCATTCATAATCAATCATCAATCAATTGTTCATCATCATCATCATCAAAACCGATCCAAATAATCAAGTGTGGGTGTTTTCTTGAATATGATTTTCGGCAATCATATATATATATATATATACATATATATTCGGTTTTAATTACAATAAATCAAGAGATGTATTTTATTTATCAATCAATTTTTGTATCAATTAATTAGGGTTTATATTGGATCTTTGTCTTTTGTAATTGATATATATTATTAGGGTTCATATAAGTGTTTTTGTTCAAGTTTTGTTTTGATCTTTAATCTTAAGTCTTTAATCTTTAACCCAATTACTTTTGCGATATGATTATCAAATATTTGGCGTACTCAATGAAGGCTTTGTGCACCGGGCGTGCCCATGAAAGCTTTGTGTACCCATTTAGTGGATTTCATATCATAATAATTATTGGACTATCGATTTTAGCCTTTCGATTGCGAGATCCTTGCAAAAATTGTATCAAGAACCCATTTTTCTTGGCAAAAGATCTGAGAATTCAGGTCTGATCTGAGTTAGATTCGACCTAAATATGGTTGGGTTCGACTCATGTTGGTCCTTGGTTCGATTGTCTCTTTGCCATTTATTTGTTATTGATCAATCGGGTCCTAAAAGTGCCGAAAAGATTCGTTTTAATGCATTTTCAGCCATGTTTATGTACAAATCAGTCAAGACCTGTTTGAGGTCGTCTTTTATCTTATTTTTATCATTATCAAATTGATTTTATTTTATTTGGTGTTTAAATGGTTCTTTAATGTAGTTAAATCGCTTTAAAAGTACTAATTTCGACTCGCAAGGACTTGTTTAAATCTTTGAAATGGTGAGGTTTGATTTTGAGTTTTTACCAGGTCTGGTTCGGCCTGTCTTGGTTGAATTAGACCAGCCCTCAACTCTTTTGGTCGATTTCATTTTGTCTCCTAAGTTCTTACGCGATTAATCGGTTTCTAACTTTGTTTAGTTTTCGTAAAAAAAAGTGTTGTTTTTGATCTAATCTTTTGACATTTGATTAATGACTTTAAAGTGACTTTTTAGGGGCTGTCATGGTCGAGTTTAACCATAGGGTTGAGCTCATCCTCTACTTGTTTCGGTTTCATAAGTCTTTCGATTAAAACCTTCGGTTTCAACTAGTTTTGTATCCGTTTTGTCTAAAATTTATTCTGGGCTATAAAATGACTTTAAATGATGTTGTAAGGGTAAATATGTATATTTTGAACTTGACCATTGACGTTGGGTCAAAACTAAATTATGTTCCATTTTTTTTTTAATAACGGCAAGCAATATATTAAAAAACTAGTATCTAGCAAATTGCTAAATACTCAAAGCAATGTTACAATTACAATTACAAGGAAACACCCGAAATCTAGAATCGAAACAAACGACAAAATTCTAGACTCAACTTGAGACTTGAACTGCGAAGAACACAAAAAGGATCAAAAAACTCGTGCCAATTACAGTTGCCCAAGACACGAGAAAAACCCTCAGACAGCAGAGGCCGAGCCACCGGTTTTCATTCTGTGTTGTTTTTGATGCATTCTCATATAAGTCTCAAGGACGACAAAACAACTAAACGACAAGAAGTGGATTAGAAAGCCACTCCACCCACGACAAATGCTTCTTTTTACCTCTACTGTCGAACCATGCATAAGAATGAGTAACAATTAAATCAAACAAATACTCTTTACGCTTATCCCCATTCCTAAAAACCGTATCGTTTCGCAGTCTCCAAATGCACCACCAACCACAATAGACTATCAATTCAATGATATTCTTTTTCTCCAGAGACAAATGCATGGTATCAATTAAATTCATCATGTCTCTCGGCCCAGACAATGGGGGAATACAAATCTGCAACCATTTTGCAATTGCCTCCCAAATACGAGTAGCCACTTTACAACAACCAAAAATATGATCACATGTTTCAACAGAAACATCACACAGCGGACATAGCGAGGAGGGAACATCCATACCTTTGTTCACCAAATTGCCACGAGTAGGAAGCCTATCCAAAATAACACGCCACGCATGAATATTAACTTTCCTCGGGGCAACTTTGTTCCACCTCGTTGATGGGAATTGAGTTGGTAACAACTTTTTATCAATAAGCATGCGAACTCCTTTAACCGAAAATTCATTTACATTCGACGTAGAGAAAACCCATCGATCCAAATCGTCTTTGAGACTAAACGGATCAAGCAATAAACGAATACTATTAAGTTCACTTTCCTCCACTCCTCCCCTAATGTTACGCCTCCATTCCCCGACCACCATTTTTTCACGCCACCTCTCATGAACACATGCAAATTTATTAAGATCAAGATTAAACAATCTAGGATATTTGACAGCCAATGACCCGCCCCCTGTCCAATTGTCAAACCAAAACAGGGTATTTCTACCATCACCCACTTTAATATTGAACGAGTCAAAAGGGACAGAGCCACCTGAATCCAACTGTGAAGCATTCTTGATAATGTTATGCCAAACACCATTTTTTGTAAATCCGGGCTTTTGCCAATCAGAAAAAGAAGTTGGATTGTATATGTTTTTAATCACCGAAACCCACAAAGCCGAAGGTGAAGACACATATCTCCATTTCCATTTCAAAAGCATAGCACAATTTAAAGCTTCCAAAGAACCAAATCCAAGACCACCATGCATCTTACTAGCCAAAATTCTATCCCAATTAATCCAATGCATTCTAGCATGATCTTCGGTACCACCCCAAAAGAATTTGGCCCTCAACATTTCAAGTTTTTTCCGCACATTCGCCGGCAATCGAAACAAAGACATAAAATAATTACCCACCGCCCCAAGCACCGAGGTTACCAAAACCGAGCGCCCACCAATCGATAATAAATTTGCCTTCCACTTAGAGAGTTTATTCTTGAATTTATCAACAATAGGTTGCCATGATGGGTAACAATTCATATTGTGTTTTACCTTTATAACACTTTTCGTTCAAGTCTTTTTAATGATTTTAATTAATATGTAAATATGATTAAAAAGGTATCATCAATATACCAAAAGGAAGAAAACAAACAAGTAACAAAATTCAGAACGTTTAAGACTTTTGGTCATGTCATAAGCTTTTACCCTCTTGACAAAGTAGTATCAAAATTGAAAATATATCCTAAACTTTCGAGTTTTACGAGTGCCTATAAATATATAACGATGCCATTAATTATGGGAACTGATATTAGTATCATTTATTTTGATATTTGTACCACAATCATGCATTATTGATTTGTACAGTCTGTTATATATGTTGTACATAATGGTAGATTTATCAAAAAGAATGGTACTAATATCACCTCCCATTATTTATACATGACGGACTTGTACACACTGTCACATTAGTCGTATATTTTGATATATAAATCAAGTTTTATGATTAACTTATCACTTCTCTATTTTTGTGTAAGTGGATTAAGGTTACCCCTTCAGTGAATATGTATATGCCTAATCATGGTCCATGTGTGCTTAGGTGTAATATGGGCTTGGTAATAGCTCAGTTTGTCCAGTCAGCAATGGAAGCAAGCTTGATATATAAATCAAGTTTTATGATTAACTTATCACTTCTCTATTTTTATGTAAGTGGATTAAGGTTATCCCTTCCATTGAACATGCAATGGAAGCAAATTAATGTTCAGTTTATCCAGTCAGCAAACTGGACAAGCAAACCGACCATTAGAGATGGTCTTAGGCTAACTCCAATGGTACGATTTCGTATTTCAAGGTGAAATGTCTATTATTCCAGAAATACAGAAACAAAGAAATCGAAATGCCAGCCGGTTTACTTGATTGGGCATATTGATGTTCAATTTACTTCCATTGCGTATTCAATTTGCTGGTGAGTTGCTTGTTCAATTTGCTCTCATGGAGCAACAATTGCTTAAGCAGTCAATACTAAAGGCATACAAATTTTGTGGGTCATCTTCATTTTTTATTTATTTTTTATTTTAGCATATGTGTGTATGTTTGTTTAATATATTGTTTTTAAATTTATATGGATGATGATATGACATGGGCAAATTGAGTTTCAGTATGTTAGGTTGAAGGAAAAATGAGTTCAATATGTTGGTTCAATAAGCTGTAACAGTTTGATAACGTGTTGCTGAAATTGCCCGTATGCTTTGGCATTTTGTATATGCCATTGGAGATGGCCTTAAATTATACCGTCCCTCATCCGGACATTCAGTCCAAACGATCTTTGTTTATGACGAGTTAACGACACTGTGTTTGTGTGTGTTACTTTTTCTTTAATTAGTAAATGTGTGTTAAGATAAAATTTCAATATAAAGTATGTGATTCATATTTAGACCCAAAAAATATAAACACAATAAATAATTATATGACATGACATCTAATTAGCTTATTTATTTAATCTTAATTGCAATTTAGTTTTCAAACTTGAACTTTACACTCCATACTTACTACTAATTTTAAATTTAATCAACCATTAATTTTAACCGAACAAAATCTAATTCTAATAAAATAAGATTGTTATTAATATTTAGTTATGTTAACAAACTTCTAAATGTTTGCAATATTTAAATTTATGTTTACTAACCATGTTTCATTTTAAAATTCATATGTGTATGTATGCATTTAATGGTGACGCATTGTTTGTATGTACAATAACTATTTTTTAAGTCTACAATTTAATCTTAGATAAAATTACATTTCAACATTCAATTTGAGATTTAACATATATATGATATTGCTGTTACTCCATCTTCATTTGGACTTATTATTACATTGTCGGTACAATACGAATTCTTATTTTATTGACTCTATTATTAATAATAATATGATTGGCTAGTTATTTCTACATTCAATATTCTGTTACTCTATCTTTATTCAGACTTATTATTACATTGTCGGTACAATACGAATTCCTATTTTATTGACTCTGCTATTAATAATAATATGATTGGCTAGTTATTTAATATTTGTTTGGATGACATGATCATTTACTTATTTATTATGTCTTTGTTGAACAGTTTTCATGTTTAATCGCATATCCATAATGGTTTAGATCTTAGATATTATTGTTGACCCTATATGAATTATTTGGTGATTTATTTGAGATTAATCTTTAGGATTATCAGGCAAGAAATTAAATCAATTAATCGATCTATATGAAGAACAAGACTTACACTGGCATCATTGGAGATGTGTATTTGCTTGAAGGATTACTTAGACGCGGCCGAAACTAGACATTGAACAAGAAATACACGATATCGAGGTGGAAGTGGGTTTTACAATCTCACTTTCCGATGAAGAAATTGCTCTCATTAAAGCTTCGCGCGAGGCTAGCTCTCAAGACGACCTCGTTGAAGATGTTTAAATACGATTTAAGAAGAAGTTGATGTTTTTTTAATGTTTGAATGTGTTTTTATTTACGAAGATGAATGTTTTTATATTTGATCTATAATAAGTTATTTATTAAAAGTTGAAGTTTTTGCCAGTTTTAATGAAAAACTCAAAGTGATCGATTGCAAAATCTAACAAACTAGTCATCTTATTAATGTTGAGGAACGCATTCCCTGTCGATATTAGACATTGAAAATGTCGAAAGATGCTCGAAAAAAATGGCGTTTATGTGAGATCAGAAATTTGCAAACGTTGGGGGCGAACCATCCGCGCAAAGGGTCCGCCGATTTTGACCAACCAGTCAAAACCAGTTATAACCGTCTTTTTTTTTTTAACCGAACCGGTTACAAACCGGTCAAAACCGGTTGAGATATGTTTGGTTTTTCAATCCTTTGAACCGGTTACAAACCGAACCATTTTGTGGTGACCGTTTAACCAAAACCGGTTTGGTTTCTTAACCCAAACAGTTTGGCCAAAAAAACCGAACTTGTACACGACTACTCCACATTACTTGAATTAATTATTTGTGTATCCTTGAAAAATATTTATTATTAAATGTCATTTCTTTTGAACGAGTTTGAGAATTTATGTCAATTGAAATTCATAAAAGATCATATCGTGACGGAAACATAAAATTAGCTTTTGATTCACATATAAATGAATTTATGTATTTTTACATGTTTATAACAATTATTGTTTTATTCTCGAATGGACTTTTATTACGTTTTACTTGTGAATGAACTCGATCACATGTGATCTAACACGTAATTTAAAAGTTCACACGGTTCTTATAAAAAGAAATTGGGTTCCTGAATATTTTTGAGAATATAGTTGAATATTTTTCAGGTTTTTCTTGAATCCCTATGGAGGGATGTCGTCACAAGGCTTCGTTACGTCCTGCGTGATGATCTGGATATGATCGTAGTTACACATGGACTTGCTGCAGGGGTGTTTCTAATCAAGTGATTCGAATGGATAGTCGAACAATTTGAGTAGCTAAGGGGCGTTTAGTTGGGGAAAACAGAAAACGCGATCAAATTAGAGATTGAAAACTCCTTCCATTTTCTAGAGAATTATAAATAAAAAACTAGAAAACATTTTCTACAACTAAACACGCCCTAAACAATTTGAAGTTTGAACAAATGTGAGTTTCGAGTAATCGAATTAGGAGATAGTGATGAGTACAGTTTGGTTGTTCACCACTCTGATGAAGAAATGCTAGAGTGGGGACTATCACGAGAGATGATACATGATCAAAAATGTCTAGCCAGTAGTGTAGTTGACATATTTTGATTGTATTCTGATGGTTTCTTTGACCATCGAGAAAGCGATTCCGAGGATGGGGATACTGATCAAGATGATGCTGTTGTCAAAAATGGATTTTATTCTTGCATGTAAAGGTTTAGGATCCCTTTTGATGAAAACATGTGCTCATCAGTTTTTAGTTGGGGAGACGATCCGTAGACGACTTTTTTTTAACTGTACACTACCAAACCTGCTTCACATTAATGTTGCTAATTTAGTTATGCAATAAATTGACATTTGGATCACAACCCTTGAAGACCAGGTCAATTAAAACGATATTGAATCTTCAAATTAATGTTAAGAGTTGATTACATGAATCCTCCATGCGGCATTTCAAAACCACAAAGATAGTTCCTACCTTAGAGTTATTTGCATAAACAATCTCTAAATTTACCGTTTCTTTTTAACAAAAACGGTTATATATAGATACTCGGAGTCAAAGACTTGTCATCTTTAGGTAACCTTAACCGGAAAATCTAATCTGTTTACCCGTCCCTTGTCCATTTTACTTGACAAAAAGGCATAGTGATTGTTTAAAAGATTTAGTATTGATTGTTCTTTTTTTTTACTTTTTATCTGGTATATCCCTTGTCTATTTTAGTACAAACCACCCCATTAACCATTTCACCCAAAATACTATAAAATACAAGTTTATAGATTGGATGAAAAATGACTTCGTTTGACCAATTCCCCGGCATGCCCATATAACCACCGTTAGTTGTTTAGTCAGTAGGGTGTTCGGACACATGCCCTCCTAATTGGACCAGCATAAGAACACTAGCAAAAATAAGTATGATAACATCAATATGCTCGAGAAGCATATGCCAGAAACACAGCACAAAATCTGGTGCCATCATAGTCAGAAGTACAAAATACCCCCCTACATTCATGCTAGTTTAGTGCAGACATAACAGATTCAAAATGTACATAAAATGCAAGCTAGTGCTCGAGGTGGAATACATATTCAGTCAAACGCTGCAATTTGGAAGGGTCTATTTTCTGCTCGGTAACAACAACTTGCTTCTTAACCGTAAGCATTTGAGAAGCAGCATCTACATTCCACCCTTGTTGCAATACATCTGCATTTTCCAATTATAAAAAATACAGATATTTACTCGGGTAGTAAACCAGGGTGAATCCCTTTACCCAAAAAATTAGTAACTAGTTCAATAACGATTTACTCAATATGATAACATGGTTACAAATGAAGTATACAAGCAAAGAACTTACAGTTAGTGGCATCATTCTCATTCATCCCCAGAAAGAGAGCGGTATCGTGAATACTTATAGTTGAATAAGCAGACATCAGTAGCTCTAGCATCCTTTTGGTGTATCTCTCTGTGCACAAATATAATCAAAATGTCTCGTGAAGCTAATTGCAATATATTGGCACACTTGATCAAAAAACGTCCTTGGAAATTAGAATATGGGTGAAGATATTTACACAACCACTTTCATCTGTCCACCATCAATTCTAGCTTTAAACCACCATATGTGAACACCATACATCACAATTTGGTGGTGTATAAATAAAAGTAGTGGTGTACGTGTCGTCTCCTTTCGAATATAGTTATATGTACTGTATTGATATTACTTTTTTTAATGTCAAATTTTGGCAAGCTAACTGTTCTGTCATGTATTTTATTTTGAAACTTATGACCAATAGTAGATACAAAGAGGATTGACCAGCCGTGTTCAAACACGATTGACATAAAAGTTTCCGTCATTAGTAAAGTTCCATATCATAGATTTTCCACCATAACCATTAAAGTAACAACTGGGAAATGAGAGAAACCATGACTTGCCTGCAAATGAAGCCACAAAATCTTGAATCTCCGCACTCCAATTGAATCCACGGATCGCATCATGCACACCTGCATAATTTCGAGTCCACAACTGCTGCCCAATTTTCCAGACGGCAACCACTTCTGGGCGGCTCTCCTTGATCGACTGTGGTATAGATTTCCACAAAAACCGAGCACTATTCCTGTAGATTTTAATTTTAAATATAAAAAGTGTGTGACCACTATATCCAATGAAAAACACAGATATTTCTTAGAATGTGAAAGATAAAACAAGCTACGACATCTTAAAAGTTGGTAGGACATGGGTCAGATTTCAAACAATTAATCTACCCTATAACTACGCTGGAGTAGTGTAGAAATATCTGAATCATACAATTATCATGCTACATTCATTAATATCATTCCGTTATCTACTATAAAGTTTCATTAACCTATATTTGATATTTTGATCTTCACAAATTTCAAGAATGGTCCATTAAGAGATAGAATAAAAGGGCCAGTTCCTCCATTCTTAAAGGCAAACACTGTCCTGAACTAACTTCAAGATACAAAGAATTTATTGCCATCTAATCTTTTCCATATAATTGCAGTTGCTTCTTAAACCACACTCATGTTGCACAAAGCACCGGGTATTAAAAGACGAAAAAACTGCATATTATCCTCTCTATACGAAATAACGTCAGAGGACACCATCAATTCTTCAGATGCGTCTTAATGATCCTATTTTACAGCATGGCAACAAGTAATGTATTATACTAAGCTTAAAAGAACAATTGTATATTCTGGACTGGAGATGCAAAGACCATATGCCTATCTCAGAATAAACATCCGCTTATATCCGTTCTCTTCAACAAACCTTTTTCCCCTGTTACAGTGACACACTTTTGCAACGAATTACACGCTGGGAACCCAATATTATAAGATTTTAGAACCATGAACATGACTATTTTAAGACTCCACCAAGACCGCAGCATATCTGTACATGATAATAGTCTGTCTTCTTCATATCGTTATTAGTATTCCTCATCAGTCATCTACTAATGACTCCTTTGTGTTTAGTAATAACTAATGTGTAGTCATCTGTTACATTTCTAAATTAAACAGATAGAAAAGGTGAAAACCCCTTATCGTTAAATCAGTAACTTTCAGCTATTTTTTGGACATCGATTGGATTTTCTAAAAGGTCAACCTTATCTTTAATTGTTGCATATTGTGAGTCCTCGAACGTGTTTTAAAGTTGAGCCTATGAATCTAGAAATCAGAGTTATTTATACTTTAGTGGAGCCCTAGCCCCTAGTATCGAGTACCTGAACTCTGCAATTCTTCCAGATTGCAACACAAAATATCTCCCCAAGTTGATGACCGCCAATAAAAAGGAACAGATACAAGAATAAAAAATCATGGGCAAAGTTAAGCAATGGACTCTTATTCCTCCACACATTTAGACTTAATATGTATGCACTGCACTAAGCGTTAACAGCAGGATAGCCTTAAGTTTAACCATGTGTTTAGTTTAGCCTGACGGTTCAAAATCTCTCTGGGTAAACATCTTGGGATGGCTCATGGAAAAGTCCGAAAACGACCACAGGAATACCAGTTAAGCCGCATACATCGCAACCAAATGTTCAACTATCCCTGAGTAGCCTGAACAGAGATCCCTCTCCACTTACCTGTTTATATTACGCAATTTAACTTATTTTCTTTCCACTGGTTTCTTTTTGGGTAATGATCTGTACACCACCAGTTTTTAGCCGCACACCACCAAACATGCTCTAAGGTGTTGTACAGTACAACAATGTGAAGCATGTTTGGTGGTGTACGGC
>JAOEHQ010046550.1:0-11459 GCA_025447715.1 Asclepias incarnata
CTAATAATTATACGTTATTAGGAATCGTCTAACTGTAATGAATTAATATAATTAATTCGGATTAAAACTAACCGCGCATTAATAAAATACGAGTTGTTACACCGATTGCTAAACTTCTTTTCTTAACGATGGCATCAACAAAACTTATATTGGAAGGTTGGCTGGTTAGAGGAGGCCAGGCACCGGCACCCCCTACTGGCCCACCACTGGTCTCATAGTACATAAACTTGTGAATAATATTTGTTCATATAACTCATGTTTCTCATACATAACTATTTAGTTGATTCTTATATATAATGCATAGGGAGTTCAATTCTTGGCACATTCAGATTTCACTTTGTATTCTCTCTTTCATCTTCATCTTCCTTAAATATTCACCATCTATCTATATATTATTTACTTCTACTCAACCAAAAGAAATCAAGCTTACTTTACCCATTGTGAACTCAATTGGGTTGGAACTATGTCAGATTCAGATGGTTTGGAGTCCACTAAGCGTCAATCTTCAAGAAGGAAAGAGCGAACACAACAATCCGACGCTTTAAAGTGTCCACGATGTGAATCAACAAACACAAAGTTCTGTTACTACAACAATTACAACAAAACACAACCTAGATACTTTTGCAAAGCTTGTAAACGGCATTGGACCAAAGGTGGAAGTATTCGCAATGTTCCCATAGGTGGTGGACGGACAAATAAGCGGCTTAGAAGGCCTATTATCACCAACACAATGACCAATTCCATTAAAAACAGCCCCTCTATAGATCAAGCTAGTCATCTCCAAGGGTTAAGTGATCCCAAAGAAACATATGATGCTTCTAACGCTTCGCTCTTTAAACCAATTGGCAGTGAAAGAAGCAGAGATGAAGTGGAATCATACACAAATATTGAAGAGTTAAAGGGTTTGAATTCTTGGGATTTCTATGAAAGCTTTTTAGGTTGTACAATGCAAGAATTGGCTCATGAAGATCTTCCAAGATTAGGGTTATCGATACTTTCGAGCTCTTTTGATGAGACAAACTCTAGTTTAAATATTCCAAGATCTTTTAGCGAAATGCTTGGAAATGTTGAGGATTCAACCGTTGAGACAAGCATGATCATGCCGAGTTTTCAACCCACAAACAACTTCTTGGAGCTAAGCAATCGTACTTGGAATGATCTTGATACAATGGCTCTTGAAGATATGAATAAGCCCTGGGAGGATCCAACATTTAAAACTTAGTTTGTTGTGATTTTGCATTAATTAACAAAGTTATGTACTCTATCTTGATGATCTTGTTTTATTGGTCATTGAGTTCGATTTTCTTCTAGCTCTTTATCCTTGTATTTAGACCACATATATATGATTTTAATATTAAATGTATTAATTCAGTTTAATAATCCCGGTCATTATGTAAAATCTAGCTCAATGCCTCCATTGGATATGAAGATCAGTACGAGCCAGTTTCTAAGGTACAAATCAAGATCAATATGTACTAAGCCGTTCCTCAATATTCAAGTGCCCAAGACAAGCCGGAAAAAAAAAAGACCCATGACCCCTAACGAATTCAAATTAACGTATAACCAAATTTTTTATAAATGACCAGTAACGTTATAAACATTTTTTTTTCTGATATCCTTAAAAAAGTTAGCCCGAATGAGGGTCGAGTTTGTCCATATCTAGGGCCTCCCCTGAATATGTCATAAAACTTAATTGGCATATATTTGAAAAAAAAATTTCTCCCCCTTATTTATTTAAAGATTATATTAAAGACAGCCTTTATATAGTTACAGTTGTGTTTTATCGTTACAAAAATCATAAGTTAAATTGATTGTTTTAAATATAAACTGCCATAACTTTTTAAGCATGTATTATTATATTAGCAATAACAATCCTTAAAATCATCATTAGCAAAATTCTATATTTTATTATTAGGATAGTTGACTTTCATAAACTAAACCAACACATAACCAAAGGTATCTAGAAGGCATATCTAGAATTGAGTTCACTATAGATGGTGATAAGAACTTGTTGAGAGACATGAACGTGATATAGACATAGGAGTCTATGATCCACCTCAATTGTTTGAGTTGATGTAAGATTCTCATAGGTTCTCTTGTGTCAAATTGGAATGTATCCAAATATATATCAATTATTGTTGCACTAAATGTAATAAAAATAAGTGATGTTAAGTTACGTTCGGGCTGGATTGATTGATTTAACATGCATATGTTGGAATTATTGAATAAGATATTAAAATTTTACTATAGAAAGTTGAAACCTTTCATTAAAATGATTATTTTTATGTGAAATAGGTACATATTAAAGTTTGTAACTTTTATTTAAAGGATAAATGCATAAAATCGAAAAAAAAAATTAGATAAATTTACTGAATTAGCAACGATCTATAAAAGTTACCATTATTAGAAATGACCTTTCAATTATTGCTAAAACTAGCAACATGTTACTTGTTCAACGTTTTTTTTTTTCCTTTCTATTTTTTACTTTTTCCATGTATGACTTTTTCATTACATACTCTGTCATCATCTTCAACAATCAATCACACACACACACTTGACAACATCAACCACCGGGGCACATTATTTTTTTAGGTAAAAAGTTACCATGGTCATAATTTTATATAAAATGAGTAAAGAAACATGCAATCTAGTTGAGTACTAGATTGACTTTTAAAGGTCACATTATTTTTTTTGGATAAAAGATTACCATGGTCATAATTTTATATAAAATGAATAAAGAATCATGCAATCTAGTTGAGTACTAGATTGACTTTTACAACCAATGCACAACGTGCAACGTCCAATAAAACAGATGAAACTTTCTACTCCTATATATTAGTAAAATGAATACAAGTTATCTATCATAAGTAACGTAGGAGGGAAGGTCCCAAGCTATCCTTAGTTCATCCAAGCGTCTTGACTTCTTGAAACGAAACGTAAACAACTTCAATCTAATAGTGTAAACAAATACCAATACAAATGTATATGTATTTAAAAGTAATACAACAACCACAAAGTTTTTTTTAAGCTTTCATTTTATTTTTTTATTAAACCATTCTTTTTTGGTAAAATTTTGTTTCTTTGTACTTGTTTTTTTTTTGGTTAACTTTTTTCCTAGTGGCAAAACCGAATCAATAACAAACGAAACTACGATATATAATTAAAGATGATGGTTATGAACAGTAACCATGTTCATTAATCAAATATGTTTTTTTTTTAATCTTCATATGAGATTTTTTTTATAACTAGCATAACGGAACTCCATCAATACGAAACGCAAACTTGATAGTTGAGGCCACGCAATGCGTGGTTTGAGCCCGAAAGTGTGAGATTTTTAATGATAGTATAGAAAATGGTTATAGCACCTTTAATATTCTTTATATCAGATACTAAATTACTATTTCATATGGCATGAAACATACATTCTCACCCACAAATCAAATTTCTGACACGCCAAAAACATCCAGCTAAGTATTTCAAACGCCGCCCGAGACGCGAGAACTTGCTAGTTAGAAGTAGAAAAATATTCACAATATATATGGTACGACAAGTAGTTGGTATAATAGTGTGACACTGTGACTACACATCTCGGATCCCCACCCTCTATATTCTCTCATATGCGCATGTGAAAGACATCCCTACAAGAAATAAAAACGAATAGAAGTAAACTATATAAGTCCATGTTTTGTGGGCACACAAGCTTCCATATTATTGTTTATTTAAAATTTCATTGTTAGTTTTGTACACATGTATAAAAAACACTTTCAAGCGGGGCCGGTCCTGTTCCGTCGCACCTCTCGCACATATCCAGGGCCCCCACTGCTTCCAATAACATATGAAAGCTAGCCTTGCAGCAAAAAATATATGCTTCGATAGTTCGACCATGAGCTACGATTGATTGATCCTTGATCCATCATTACAAAAACCGAAAAATAAATTACTAGTAGTGATTGTTTGATAGTGATGTTACACAATGTCTCACATATGTGTTCGATCAAATAGTATATTATCATAACATATGTGTAACCAGTCCTACATTGGTGTTTGAGTCCCTTATAACACCTTGGTTTTTAATTGAACCGAAAGGATATCCTAGTAGTCCATTGCTTTCGGTTTGAGAACATTACAAAAGACCACGTCCACACCAAAGTGTTTAATGTGAGAAGTTCCGAGTGACATGATGAAAAACTGGGGGCTAATCCCCCTTTTGTACTAGAAACTTTAGGTGCACTTATGCTAAATGGTCGTTGATTTTCGTTTACTTTGGTACTAAGTATGTGACTCGCTATCGAATTCGGTCTTGCAAAAAGGAAAAAGTTGGACCATTTGACGATATCAAATGGTTGAGTCCTGTAAAAAGGACCACTCGGACCATTCATCTTGAATTGTTGTATGTACGTCTTCTTCAAGTTCACGATATTAGCACCGAACTCTTTTACCTATACGAAACAAAATTTCACAACATTGGTCACAATATATTTTAGAAATCGATGAGAGCATCGGTATGTAATTGTACACTGAAGACGAACGAATATTAACTGAAAACAATAAAGT
Organism: Asclepias incarnata; assembly: GCA_025447715.1. Classification (NCBI taxonomy): domain Eukaryota; kingdom Viridiplantae; phylum Streptophyta; class Magnoliopsida; order Gentianales; family Apocynaceae; genus Asclepias; species Asclepias incarnata. The sequence goes on from JAOEHQ010046550.1 coordinate 4,555, forward strand.
TGGCATCATGTTGTCTTCTAGTTTTTTAACTTGAATATTGTAGGTTTGACATAAAAAATATAAGCAAAAAGTAGCCTTAAAAATTTATGGATTTGTATAGAGTGCTTGCCCTAACAATAGAGAGATGGGCAATCCATAAGTGAGATCTTGAGTTCAAATTTGGGTATCATCTTCTCTGTTTGTTTTCAGTGGATATTAAGATTTACCTTCATGGTGTTGGTCGCGGCACCCAGGGAAGCATTTATGCCCTGTTAGTAGCAAAAGTTAGAAGAGGAGTTTTTGACATCAACGTGTGTAATTAAAGCAAGTTACCCGAACAGTAAATTTCTCCCGAAATGCATATCCAAACAAGCCCTTTAATTGCATATAAAACATTGGTAATGATATACAACAATCACAAATGCAATTAAGGCAAAAACACCATGTCAGAATGTCTCGAATAACTCAAATCCTCAACTCTAACCTTAGTACTACAAAAAAGAAACCATATGACGAATGTTATATAACCAAATCAATAATCTACACCCATAAAACGAAAGTAACAAGGTATAATATTTGCGACAAAGTTTTAGTTGAATGCTCCCATTCTTATGCCAGTATCTCTGGTAGGAATGACACCTTCATCGGATTTTGAGTAGAAAACATAATACAGCTCAGAGACAATGCCAGTGAACACCACAAACGCTGCCGCAGCACCAAACACACCTTTCCTTAGCGTCTCACATGAAGGAGGGTCAGCTGAGATTATAGTCCTGTACTTTGTGTGATGTGCATTTCTGACAGAGCCCGCAAGCAAGCATGCCTCAGCAATGATGAATGTCACCCTAATGAAAATCATTCACAACAAATAGAATGATTGGCATTGGAAAGCAAGAAATGCAAGTCCATGTCACGCTGAAGTAAAGGTGCCAAAATGGGCAGATTGGGTGGGTTGAATAATGGGTCAAAATAGGTTTGCAGTCAAAACGGGCGAGTCATGTTGGCCCTAAACATTGTTTTGTCCAAAAAGTTGTAATATTTTATAAATACTGTGTGTGTTAAACATCATTAAAAAAATCTTAACGATAATACTCCAGTTTTACTAAAGCAATTTGAAATGCATTAAGAATACTTTTGGATGATTATCGTAAACTTTAACCATGCCAACCAATTCATAAGTGAATAGGTTAAATTGCCACATCTAAAAACATTTTGAGCGGTCTGTCAGATATGGTGCTTGGTTTGTCGGAGTATTATAAATCTTCATAGCTAGGAAGACAGTTTGTTTCTCTTAGTTATCTTGGGCTACTACCACTTAAAAGCAAAGTACTTTCAAAAATGTCCAGTTGAGGAACTTTAACTACCAAATATGCTGAGGGACTTAAAATAGACATTTTTGAAAGTACGTTGATGATCGGGATATTAGCCTATTAAGTTTGTCTGGATCTCTATCCACAAGTTACAAAATACGAATCCTGGAAAAGTCTATGAATGAACCCAACTTGTTGAATAACGTAAATAATGTTTTTATACTGATCATTTCCTGCAATGATTACATAGTGTTCCATGCTAAGAGGTATGGTTTGACTTTGGTAAATGCAACTCATTTGACCTAAAAAGTAATAGTATAGTGCTTTTAGGTACGTGCAAGGACGCGAACATTACTTACCAGCAGGTAATGAACAAGAAGACGGCTAATGCCCTGTTACGACCAGGGCTCAGAGCTCGTCCACAGCACATGCAACGAGTTGCAAGCATTACAAGGAGTTGGCTCAAAAGAAGGAACAATAGCGCAGCCACACCCATCCCTGTTGATATATCAGATTCGTAAACACAATATTTTGAATTTGCATCTTGAGCAATCCGCGCCTGTCATACAAAAAAACATTAGATTAGAACCAGCATTTGGGAAATCTTTTTTATCATCAATTTGAAAATTTCAAGCCTTCTCTATGGTATATATGAATCTACTACTAAGTACAAGTGCAACCTCAATTACCCTCACTACAGTAGAGGATAATATAGAGTGACTAGATTCCACGTAGCAAAACTCAGGTGCTTGAAGACTAATACTTCATTCGTTCCAAGAAAATTGAAAGTATCTGAGAGGTTCTATTACAACTGCAACTTCTTTTATTGAATGATTTCAAGTTAAAACAACCTATTTCCAATATCACCGTTAAGTTTTTTTTTAAAAATAACTCAGCATTGATTTGGATCCGCAAGATCCCTTTATTTTCCAATGGTATTCTAGGTATTTTGACTAATAGTCAAACACTTATTTAAACTATACGTCAAGTGACAAAGTGAATTTCACGTAGAAAGAGGGGAGTAATATTACCACTAAGTGTGTGTAAATGTTAGGAAGAGGATAATATATATACCCTTTATATTGATTCAAGTGTTCTTTGTTTGCTAGAAGCTAAACAACCTATTAGTTTCACATTTTAAAACAACACACATATAACTCGAAAACATACATCAGGTATTACACTACATCAAACCAAGAATCGATAATCCGGGTTGAGTTCTAGAAGTCAAATGAATCAGTTGTTTGAGGAAGTGCAGATGACCAAATGAATCTACAAATACTAAACTACAAATGAAGGCACTTGAGCTGAAAAAACTGTTCAGAAGTACTAAATGTAGCAAACAAGAAATTCAGCAAAAACCGCAGTACGTATTGTTCCAAGACATGAGACTAAGAACTCCCTCATGAGACCTCAGATACACAAATGATGCATTTAGGATCCAGCTATGATACAATCATATACTTCCCTTTTCCTCAAAATGAGATCCTTCTACTGACTTCTACAAGTCAAATGAAATAGTTTTGACGTTCCAAATTATCAGATCAATTTATAAACAAGATATCTTATAAAACAAACCATCTCCAAGGTGGCCTAGTAGTATGGTGTCCTAGGGGTCTTAGAAGAGACTCGGGTACAAACCTCACTAGATAAACATCTTGAGATGGCCAGGGAAAAAGTTTGGAAATGGCCATGGGAATACCAGTTACGCCATGTACATCAAGGCCAAAGGCTCGACTCTTCCTGGGTAGAATGAACATGGATCCCCCTCGTTTACCAGTTCATTATAAAACAAAACACTTTGAACAAAATACGGTTTCACTTTTGAGTTCTCATTATCGTGGTTGGGCAAGTACAAAAGTCAAACACGAAAATGATCAAATGCAACACCAATTACTGTTTTGAAAGATTAAATTAACCACTCATATGATGACCTCTGACTGCAATACTGATATAAGTACTTTTTCAAGTCCAATAGTGAAACAAGCATACACTTCTTGTTTAATACCTGTAAGTTAATACAGTTTATAAGTTTAAAACTGTTAAGAAATAAAGGCTATTCCGGTTTCTAGGAAGTATTGACCACACTAAATATAACAAAATAGTGTTCCAATAGAATACTAATAAAGAAATTAAGAAATGCGGATTTGAATTTGAAAAGTTCACTTTAGAAATTTATATTTTCAACATGGACAAAATCAACATTTACCTATTTACCAAAAAGACTATATTAAGCATATACCCACATGAAACATCAGATTTGAGAGTTCATTCTTGTAAGTGCATATAGCTTATTGCGTTTGTTGAAAGCCAAAATACTGTTTAAAGTGTATGGCTATTAGGTACGTGCAATGTAGCTAAGTAGCTTATTTTAAAGTAAAATGCACTTATCTTTTACAGAACTGTGTGCTGCTTATTTTGAACACAACTTTTAAACCACTTAAATATAAGCACTCCCGAACACCTTCTTACTAATACAACTGCAAGACACACTAGCATGCTTAACAATTCTCTTCGTTATTAAGAAGGAAACAAGTCCTACTCCTAACATGAACTAACAGCAAGTAATTATTTACCTAAATAGCTCAAAAGAACACACATTCCTACTTCCATAAAACAAAGCTCGAATTTTCACTTTTTACACTCAAACAAATCAGTTAGAGGGCGGAGCCACATTGGGGCATAGGGGTCGCGGTCACCCCTCGACGTTTTCCAATCCTATGTAATAAAATAACTTATGGGTATCCTATCTTTTCAAACTTGACCCTATAAAATACTGCATACAAGGTATTTTTCGAAATTTTCCACCGCGATAATGATTTCTTGGCTGCTCCCCTACTACTTTGAATAGACTACTAAACAAATTTATATAAAAAATGTGCTAAAAGATTCCATAACTTCTTAAACTAAAAATGGCTCAGCCCATAAAGTAAACAAAAATAGCTCTAAATATATTTCAAGAAACATGAAACCAATCACTTTTATAATGAAACAAAAAAAACCCATATCAGATCAAACAAAACACACACACACACACACACATACAGATTACACATAAAAACATTATAAAAAAAAGAGACTGACAGAAGCTCTTCTTTGTTCAGCAGCAACAGCAAGTGCAAAAGCAACAAGATCCAACACAAATACAACAACAAGCAACACTTTTGATGCCATCAAAGATTTGGGGTTTTAAGGTTTTGGTTTCTTAACAAGTAATTTAAGGAAATGGAGAAAATGGGGTTTCTTTGTTTGTTAAAAAGAAGCTTTCTTTCTTTCTTTTTTAATGGGAAAGTCATAAGTAGCGTGAATGTGTTTCTTTTTTCTTTTCTTTTTTTTTGCTTTCCCTTTTCTCTCATGTGTCATATGTTGGCGGTGGATTTTCATAAATAACAAAAAAAATAAAAATTCAAATATTTTTCATAAATTATAAATACATAAAATTTGATGAGATACTTAATTAATTATTGTATTTTAATTTAATAAAACTGAAAATTTACAATAATTTAAATAAACACAAATTTTATGAGATACTCTAAATGCCTGAACTTTGAAAAAAAATTACACTATTTTATACAACGTTTTAATTTAATTAAATTAAAGCTTGAATTACATAACTAATAAATTAATTAATTATTGTTTATACTAACTAATGAGTTATAAAATCCAAAAAATATATCGAAATGAGGAATTACTTTTTCGAATGAATGAAAAATGATACTCCATATTTTGAATAAATATTACTTCCTACAAAAAAATCTTTAAATAAGAAACAAAGATTGGAGGTGATATATGATACTCCAAACTTTAAATTTAGAGATTTTGAAAATTGTAAAGTATGCATTGGAGATAGCCTAAGAAAGTAAATTGTTTTAATATCTTTAAATGAAAATCTATTTATACTATAATCGTACTCATACGATGCGCGATGGTACATCATTTTATAGTTTTCCAGCTTGGATAGTTGACTTTTGGAATTATGGCGGCCCACTTCGTCGACCGCCTACTTTGTATAATGGTCGGTGTTGGTAATGTTCGAAAGCGGTGATAATGATATACATTTATATTAATAACATTATATTAGTCAAATATGTGATTTTCTATTTATTAATATGAGATTCTTTCATTTAATTAATATATATGTTTTAAAGACAAAATAGTCAATTTATTGAACTTAAACTTCAAATTTTAAGACAAAAGATCAAGGTTGTGTTTGATATCAACTAAATGGAATGGTTCAACACTAAGTGCTGAATCGGTCAGCATTCCACTTATTTGTTAAGTCCTTCTGAATACTGAATGATGAGGGGTTTCATGATCACCAAGGTATATATATCTTTTCTCTAATCTATTTTTTTTTTATTTCTTTTGCTATTTTCATCCACTCTTTTCTTCTTATGTATTTTTTGAAATAGGTAATCTTCTATTAAAGACAAGAACATCTAGATCCATGGTTGCTTTTGAGTTTAATGTATGCTACATATATTCAATTTTTTTATTTATCATTATTTTATTTTATTTTCATATTCTAGAGTTTTGACAGAAATTGCATTTAATCCAACTTCGGGATTTCCGTTTCCTCCACCAAGTATATATTGCTCTTTTTTCAATTAATATTATCTATGTAACAATATTGTGATACTAACACATAGATTACAGATAAATATAAGCAATGTTAGCTTAAGATTTTTTGATGACAAACACTATAAAATTACTTAAGTCTTTGGTTCTTGAGCTGAGTCAGTTTGAACACCTTCTGTTTGTATGTAATAAGTAAAAGAAGGTGGTTCTCCAAGATGCATCAACAATGAAGACTAACACTTGTTCTGAATTCAAAGAATGAATATCAAGGATAAAAGATCAAGTTGATGGGTGGAAGTCAGCTTGGACTTACAGTCAGTTTGGAAGAGCAAATGGTAGCTCAGAATTTTACAAGTGTTCCGTGGCTTCCTTATCAACTTGTATAACATCATCAACATATGGAAAGGATACGAATGTGCCAGAAGGATACGAGGTACTGTACAGGTGTCTAATGTTGGTGGTTGTCCTATTCTATGAGGTGTCCTACTCTCTATTGGCTAGCACAAATGTGTGAAGGTACTATCGGACCAAATAGTACATGAATGTCACCGCCAAATATTCCTTTGTGCATAGCCATCAGATCATTACGCGTGGAAGCAAGTAGACGGCATCTAAGGCATGATATATCTTTATATAAACTTGCCTTAATGCATCATAGAAGGTGTGCATCCATTTTCATCTAATCATCACAGTATTTCACTCTACAAAAGTAATCAGCTTGAAGATGTGTTGTGTTCATATACTCAGCTTGGGCTAGTATTTTGTAAAAGATTAGTAAACAGAGTTGTAACTTGTATTCAACCAAGTAGTTAGATTCCATGGACGTTTCTGCTCCAGAACTGCTTGTAATTCTTGTTGATTTATCAATTAAAAAATTAGTTGAAAATTACACTTTGTTTTCTTAGATTGCATTTTATTTACTGTTTCATTAATTCAGTTTATGTTTATTTTATTTTATGTTAAAAGCTTTTGAAAACTAAACTTTGAATCTTGAGTTTGAACAAAAAATGATTAAAGTGTGTGAAAGTTGTATTCAAC
>JAOEHQ010046551.1:0-11458 GCA_025447715.1 Asclepias incarnata
TGTGGAGAGAGAAAATATTGATGTGGCAGTGAGGATGAGATGAAGACGGGGTATGAGAGGGAGGGAGGAGTTCTTGGGTGTGTCTTGAAGAAAGAAAGCTGATGTGACAATGAAGATGAGGAGATGACGAGTTCGGGATAGGCCTTAGTGTCAGGTTAGATGTTCACTTGGTTTTTTTAATGACGTGACATGCTGACATGGCATTTAACGGGTGACTAATGACAAAAACTAACGATATTACCTTTATTGAAAACTTTATAAAAACTAAATCCTTTTAATAGTCAAAATCTAAATAGGTTCCTCAATTAGAAATTTTGAATAAAAAGGTTCTCTTTTTTTTTAATGGATTTTTCCCTTTTCAAAACTTTGTAAAATAAAAGTCTAACATAGTTTATTAAAACGATGTATTGAAACCGAATATAAAACAGATTAAAGACTATACTAATGTTAAGTCAAGCTATATATAAAATGGATAGAGATCCTCTCAAATTAAAACAACTTGATAGGTCATAACAGTGGCATCTATATTTTCCTTATGAACTAAAAACATGAAATATATTAACCAATAGATAAAGCGTGTAATAAAATATACATGGACAATCCTACTACTAGCATTTGAACCTACTAACTTCATATTCCTTAAACACTATAATTTACCAGTAGCATTCGTAATACATTACAACTTTACAAGTTACCACTAGCCTAACATGCATAAAATACAAGTATATTTAGGGTAGGACTTAGGAGACCAATGACACTTCAAGTGATGGTGAACCGTCTAACCACAACTTAAAAGACGATAAACTTAACACACGTATATGTACACACATATGTAATTATCTTTCTATCTATTAAAGGAAGATACTTTTTTTTTTCAATTGATGAGGTAACACTTAATTAAGCTATTAAAATTAATTTTAATTGCATTTAAGTCATTTCTTTTTTAATTTCATACCCCTCACTTAATTAAAGTTTCACAATTCCAACTTTTTATAAATTTGTTAGTCCTACAATTTAATTGGATAGAATTTAAATTCTTATAATCATTCGTTTTATCAATATGTGATGAACCATTTTATTGTAATTTGTATTAAAAAAAAATAAAAGTAAAATATTTGATGTTGTTCTATTTACTTAATATTCTATTTTTTTTATTTCTTATTTTGAAGGATAAAACAAGTAATTGAATGAAAAGTTAAATTATTTTGTTTACAAAATAATTCTACAGATTTAAATAATCGTAGATGAAATATTTTTATTTATTTTATATTATAATTATAACTAAACAACTAATAGTCGTTATAAATTTTATTTTATTCTAAATTTTAATTTTAAAATGTGGCTTAAAGGTGTCCCGTGTGTTAACACGGAACATAATCTAGTTTCTTTGTAAATTAATCTCAAAGAAGGAATTTTCAATCGTGCATATATACAAAACTAGATTTGAGGGTTTGTTTGGTCAAAGAGTTTGGGAATGAAAGAAATAATATTGTTTGGTTTGATAAAGAATAGGAATGGGTATGAATCCCATGAAGGAATGTATGCTTTTATGGGTTGGGTTTTAATTTCATTTTCAATTCTCATATTTTTATCGGGGAATCCGTATTTTAGGTATTATCTGTCTTATATATCGGAGATTCAGTGTGTATATTTTGTAAATTTCAGGGGGTAAAATTGAAGTTTTTTTCTTAACAAATATGTATTACGGATTATTTTTTCTTTAATTTATTTTATAATAACCAGACAACAAAGATACTTTACATTAAAATCACAATTTGATTAATATAATGAATTTAAAATATCCAAATATTGTTTTTATATTCAAAGTGATTATTCAAAATTATAACAAAGATACATTAAAATTAAGGAAAGGTGATACTATGTTTTATGGTGGTTGCTTGTATTTTTCGGACGGGTAGCGTTTGTTATCCGGGTTATAATAAAATTGGAGGTTTTGTTGGTCGTTTAAAAAAATTTAGAGAAAATGATAGGTGCTATTACTATCTACTAACACTTAAGTTAGATGCTTTTAAAGGTAAATAAGAAATTCTATGTGTGTTTAAAATAATTAAAGGACGGGAAATATAAATTTGCCTTAATAGTACCTAATTTGTTTGTCACAAAAAAAATAGAGAAAATGATGGGTGCTACTAGTCTACTACTATCTACTAGCACCTAAGTTAGGTGTTTTGCAAAGGTAAATAAGGGATTATACGTGTGTTTAAAATAATTGGAGGACCGAAAATATAAGTTTGTTTATAAATTTGCCTTAGTAGTATCTACTAGAAGCATACATGTTTTCTCCTTAAATTTAAATAAAAGTTTTGTGTATAAATTACAATTTATATAAATTAAATTTAATAATTTGTAGAGTTATTTTAAAATAAAAAAATTCAATCTTGGGTAATGAAATTAATATATATAGAAACTTTTTAGTAGGAAAGTCCAATTTAGGAAATTAAACTTCTAATTAGTTAATTGAAAAATTAAACATTATGATTAGTCGATTAGTCTTTAAAACAATTGTCTTTTATTAATATTATAAGATAGCTTACCAGCATATAATATTATAATAAATTTTGACTTCAAAACAACTTCAAAAATACGTTTGGCAAAACTAATGTGTAACTAGAGCAGGCAACTTGTCGGTGGAGCTTTTGGTAATATATGTGTTTGAAAAAGTAGTTGGGTTTTATCAGGGACGGAGTTAGAAAATTTAGACAAATTTAGAATTTTTGGTATGTATTCATTATATTTGTAAGGGCAAAATTCCAAATATATACTCTTAAAATTAAAAAAAAATTACATTGTGCCGAAAGCAGCAGCTGCCTACACTACCCCGTGATGCCTCCGATCCGTCTCAGGGTTTATAATGATGTTCGTGGTTTGGAATCTTTATAAATAAATAAATATTGGAAACTTGCAGATGCTTTTACATGTTAGGAAGTTTTTAACTGTTTGTAACAATCATTAATATTTTTATAATTAAATTAAATTATATACAGTATTTTTGATTTAAGGTTAAGATTGTATATCATTTATGATCAAGTAAAAACAAAGATTAATTTGCCTTTTTTTTTTTTTTTTTGTATAATCGTTCGCTAATTAACTAGGTGATAGAAGCCTTTAATTAGGCAATTCAGGACAAAGGGCCGGAAGGAGCCAAAAAAAGAAAAGGTTGGATTCGTACGTGATGGTCACATTCATCGTTATTAAGTTTTTTGTAGTTGATCTGAAATGTATTAGTTAGTCCCATGCCATCTTTTCACACTTCTAATATAATATCGTAGTGTCACTACTTGTCGTCAGGATGGCGTTCAAGCAGCTTCTGTCTAATCAGAGAAAATGTTTGATCATATCATGGCTTCCCTGAAGAGTTTGAATGGTATATAGCTTTGATCATATCTTACCTTAACTATGCCTACATTTACTAAAATCACAAGTACGCAAAAATGATTATGTACCATATATGCATGCAACGTAACTTTGAGATTTGATGCCTAAAAACACTGGTACTGTGATTCTAATGTGCTGGTCTTTTTGCAGGGGAGAGCCCTATGATGATTTATGAGGGTGGCTTTGATTTGAATTCGCAAGTTCCACAACGAAACATATTAGATGCCTTCAATATAGGGCTAGTTGTTCTTTTCTATTTGCTGTTACTTTTTTATGTTATATAAGAAGTAATAATCACAACACTAGTAGATCCACAAGGAAAAGTGATTATATATCTGTATCAGTTGCATTTTGTTGTTTTCTGACTTCCGTGGCATATCTTGTTATTGGTTTATGGGAAGCAACCGCTAAAACCCATCAATTCAACTTTAAGAATGGGTGGGTAGTCATAGTTAGGGCACTGATCGATATGGGTATCTTTAATGGTCTCATTGCTAGTAGAAAGATTCGGGTCTGTCAAAATTCTAGCTTCTGTTTGGTGGATTGTCTTTTTCGGGTTTAATTCTTTTCTGAACATTAAGAATTTGGTAGAAAAGTGCACCATACATAGAATGGGCTGAAAGTTTCTTACTTCTGTTGTGTGCAATAAGAAACTTAAAACACTTTTGCACCCAGCACACACAAACCCATACTTTATCCAAGTCCTAGCTTGTTGGTTGATGAAACACTAAACGAGAATACAAGGCAACTGCAAGAGCCTGGTTTTCTCAGCATTTAGGTTACAAAAAAACATTAGTCCTTGAAGATATTTCATCTTTAACATCCGTAGATCAAGCTGCCGTTGCCCATGAGAAGTTCACTAACGCATGGGATTTACTTAGAAACGCCTCCTCAAACAATCATAACTTAGTACCTAAAGTGTTAGCAAAAGTTTATTTTTGGGAGATTGTAATTTCAGGAGTTTTGGTTTTTCTTAGGACAATAGATGGTGTTGGTAGCCCAATGTTACTCTATGCATTTTTCAAATACACCAACCGTGACACTAAAGATTTGCATCAAGGTCTCTTGTTAGTAGGGAGCTTAATTGTAGTCAAAGTAGTTGAGTCATTGTCTCATAGACAGTTTTTCTTTAGTGCAAGAAGAACTGGTATGAGGATGAGATCCGCTTTAATGGTGGCGGTGTATGAGAAGCAACTTAAGTTTTCTAGTCTAGGCCGGTTAAGGCACTCAACCGGGGAAGTTGAAAATTACATAGCAGTTGATTCATACAGAACGGGTGAATTTCCTATGTGGTTTCATGTGAGCTGGTCCTCATTTCTTCAGTTATTTCTAGCTATTGGAGTCTTATTCTTCATAGTAGGACTAGGTGTTCTTCCTGGTTTAGTACCCATCCTCATATGTGGAATGCTTAACTTTCCATTTGGAAAAGCAATCCAAAAGTGTCAGTTAGAGTTCATGGTTGCTCAGGACAAGAGACTGAGATCCACTTCTGAGATTCTAAACAATATGAAGGTCATCAAGTTACAATCTTGGGAAGAAAAGTTCAAAAGAACGGTAGAATCTTGTAGAGAAACTGAATTCCATTGGTTACATGAAGTCCAGTTTAAAAAGGTTTACAGCACAATATTGTATTGGACGTCACCAACACTCGTTTCTTCAGTCATACTTTTTGGATCTGTGCTTTTGTCAAGTGCTCCTTTAGATGCTGCCACTATTTTTACAATTTTAGCCACACTAAGAACTATGTCTGAACCTGTGAGGTTTTTCCCCGACGCACTCTCCGCATTAATCCAGGTCAAAGTATCATTGGATAGGATTAATTCTTTCTTAGTTGATGATGAACTACAAGATAACAGTACAAAAGATCAAGAACTTGAAAAGTCTCATGACTCTATCAGAATACATGATGGGAATTTCGCTTGGAATCCTGAATCGCCTACTCCAACACTGAAAAATGTAAATCTTGAAGTAAAACATGGGCATAAAGTTGCAGTTTGCGGGTCTGTGGGTGCTGGAAAATCATCTCTGCTATATGCTATACTAGGAGAAATATCCAAAACTTCAGGAGCGGTGAGTTAATGAATTCATTTGCTTTATTTCGAACTTAATACTATATGAAGTTGATTGTGACTTTGTTTCTTTCAGGTGGGTGTTTCTGGAACAATTGCCTATGTAAGTCAAACATCTTGGATTCATAGTGGGACGATTCAAGATAACATACTCTATGGGAAGCCAATGGAGAGAACTAGGTATACAAAGGCCATCATGGCTTGTGCTTTAGATAAGGATATCGAAACTTTCAACTATGGAGATTTAACAGAAATAGGCCAAAGAGGGCTTAACTTGAGTGGGGGACAGAAGCAGAGGATTCAACTCGCTAGAGCAGTCTATAGTGACGCTGATATTTATCTTCTTGATGACCCTTTCAGTGCCGTTGATGCGCATACCGCAGCAACTCTCTTTAATGTAAGGTCTCAACTTCTTGTGCTTAATTTTGATTTCTTAACAATATTCTTTTTGTTTATGGATATTAAAGTTAAAATCGTGTGCTTTAGGACTGTGTTATGACTTGTCTAGAGGGGAAAACAGTCATTTTTGTAACTCATCAAGTGGAATTTCTCCCATTGGTTGATGATATTCTGGTAATCAGGATCACACATTATGAATGTTTTTGCGCCATTTTTCATTCAATTTAATGAGTCTTATATGTCCGTCTTCCATCTTTAGGTTATGAAAGATGGTCAAATAACACAATCAGGGAGCTATGAGGATCTATTGATGGTTGGGGCAGCTTTTGAACAGCTAGTGAATGCTCATAAAGATGCCATTACAGGTTTAGACCCATCATCTCATGAAAATACAAGCAGACTCCATAAACTAGTAAATATGCATCAAAGTGTGAAAGACAAAAATATACGTTCTATCAGTAAAGAAGACAATGTGAAGATATCATCAATGGGCGTAGCAGGTGTGCAGTTGACCGAAGAAGAAGAGAAGGAGATTGGGAATGTTGGATGGAAGAGTTTCTTAGATTATGTCATCGTCTCGCAAGGAACATGGCCCTTCTCTTTGACTTTACTTGCTACTTTTGGTTTTGTTGGTCTTCAGGCAGCAGCAAGTTATTGGTTGGCATTCGGTATTCAAATCCCTGAAATTACCACCACCCTTTTGATTGGCGTTTACACTTTGGTTGTAGCTACAAGTATCTTCTTTGTGTATCTTAGATCAGTTTCTGTCACCCTTTTGGGATTAAAAGCCTCCAAATCGTTCTTCAATAAATTTACCGCTTCAATTTTCAGCGCTCCCATGGTCTTCTTTGACTCTACTCCGGTTGGGAGAATTCTAACAAGGGTAAGAGTGAGTTGGTAAAATGAAAATATAAAGATGTTATATCATAACATTTTTGGTAACTATTAACTAATCAACTATTTTCTTGCAGGCCTCCTCTGATCTTAATGTAATAGATTTTGACATACCTTTTACGTTTGCATTTGCGGTTGCTGCTGGTGTTGAGCTCCTTGGCATAATTGGCGTTATGGCCTCAGTGACCTGGCAAGTTCTTATTGTAGTTGTCTTAGTCACTATCGCTACAAAATATGCTCAGGTCAATCCTTGAACCTAGTCATTTTAAATACTGTATCTGAAGTTACAATCACTGAACAAAATTAATACCGTTGAATGACAAGTCTAGCTAGCATTATCTAATGTTGAGTAGTTTATCTGGCATAAGTTTGGAGAACTAGAAACATCTTTTCTGAACTTCAGGGATATTATCAGCCAACTGCAAGGGAACTAATGAGAATCAACGGGATCACAAAAGCACCTGTGATGAACTACACATCTGAAACATCACTTGGAGTGGCTACGATACGAGCATTCAAGATGCAAGACAGGTTCTTCAAGGACTATCTTAAGCTGGTGGATACAGATGCAAGTACTTTTATTTTTTCAAATGCAACATTGGAGTGGTTGATTTTGAGGACAGAAGCATTTTCGAATCTCATCCTTTTCACAGCTGGTCTTCTCTTGGTTTTGATACCAAAAAGTTTTGTCTCCCCGGGTATGTATGGTTGCAACTCGGTTTTACACTATAATTCTCAGATGGAACATATACCATATATATTAACTACATAAATTTTACGAGTATCTTTGTGTAGGGATGGTTGGCCTCTCTCTTTCTTACGCACTAGTGCTAACAACTGTCCAAGTGTTCTTGACTCGGTGGTATTGTAGCTTGGCTAATTACGTTGTTTCGGTAGAACGGATCAAACAATTTATGCACATTCCACCAGAACCACCAGCTATTGTTGACAACAATAGACCGCCATCATTGTGGCCTTTCAAGGGAAGGATAGAATTCGAGGAGTTAAAGGTAAAATGCATCAACATTATGATGCCAATGCTTTATTAACTATGAAACCACTACTTTATGTTTATGGGATTGTTGTTTCAGCTGAGGTATCGTCCAAATGCACCGCTAGTTCTCAAAGGGATCACTTGCACATTCAAAGAAGGGACTAGAGTAGGAATAGTCGGAAGGACAGGAAGTGGAAAGACGACACTAATAACAGCCTTGTTCCGTTTAGTGGAACCTGATAGCGGAAAAATTCTTATAGATGGGCTAGACATTTGCCCCATAGGCCTTAAAGATCTCAGGATGAAACTAAGTGTCATCCCCCAAGAACCAACCCTTTTTAAGGGCAGTATTTGAAAAAACATAGACCCTCTTGGACTTTATTCTGATGACGAGATATGGAAGGTAAAAAACCATATGTATAACCTTTATGAATCCCTAAGATTTTTACTCAAAATATAATTTTGCAGGCATTAGAAAAGTGTCAGCTTAAAAGTACTATCGCAAGTCTTCCAAATTTGCTAGACTCTTCAGGTACGTCGACTTTCTAGGAATGTCATACTAACCGAATCTAATACAAGACTTTCAAACTAGACTCTCTCTCTCTCTCTCGGTTTTTACTGCCTTGGCAGTGAGCGATGAAGGGGAGAACTGGAGTGCCGGGCAAAGACAACTGTTTTGTCTTGGACGGGTGTTGCTTAGGAGAAACAAAATCCTAGTACTTGATGAAGCAACTGCATCCATTGATTCAACCACGGATGCCATTCTACAAAGAATCATAAGGGAAGAATTCTGTAGCTGTACTGTCATAACCGTCGCTCACAGAGTCCCAACGGTTATAGACAGTGACAAAGTCATGGTTCTGTCTTATGGTACGTACGTACGTACCCCGGTTACATTATTGTTATAATTAAACATTTTCATTCATGTTAAAGCGAAGTAACAAATTAAATAAGCTCGTGTCGTTGAGTTGCAGGGGAAATGGTGGAGTACGATGAGCCTTCAAAGCTAATGGAGACGGATTCTTTCTTCTCCAAACTTGTAGCCGAATATTGGTCTAGTTGTGAAAGGAAGTCAGTTCAGTGATAAGAACAATCATGATGTTTATAAGTTAATTAATACATACTGGCATAAACATATGTTTCAAGAATATGAATATGAATGCTGGAATAAAATCTCGGATACTGGCAGATAATATCATTTCATTATATTACGTACGAGTATATATCATCCTATACCGATATGTTATGGCGTTTTATACTATACCGACAATCCGTGTCGACCCAAACTTTTTGGTGACCCTAAGCGAGATCAATTTTGGGGGTCTAGTTTATTAGCATACAAAGTAAAGTAAACAAAGAAATAAAAAAAAAAAAGAGGGAGATTTTTTTAAAAAGAAAGTTGGAACTCTTATTTGGTAAAATATATAAAACATTAAACTCAAATATACAAAATATTAAGCCCATTATGTAAAACTTGGGGGCCCTAAACATTTAGGGGCCGAAAGCGCATGCTTAACCCAAATATACTATTGGGCCAGCCCTGCCGACAATATATGAAACTATAATTAAAACTTAGAATATAGTACCATAAACCTAGTATAATTAAAGACTTCGTTTCCGAATTCAATCAAATTGAAGTTAGTTATGGCGAGCACAGCTTAGCAAAGGCATATGTCGCCTTTTTTTTTTTCTCGCCGTCCTCCATTGGACTTTGATTATTATAGGTGTTGATGTTGTTATACAACTTAAAGATAATCAAAAGTTTTGAAAGTACATGATCATGATGATAATGATGATGAAGATTATTGTTTGGTTATTTGTATAGGTCATGGTTCATATAAAACAATGATTAAAGTAAAACAAATAAAACAATCATTTTTTCTTAACTGACAATCGTTATGCATCATGAAAATCTTCGTGCATCAGTGTATATAGTTGTGCTCTATAAATCTTCATGCATCAGTTTTATCATGATCCAATGGTCAAGATTTTATCCTATTTGTTTTACTTTAATACTTGTTTTATAATAACCAGCCCCATATTATATATACTCAGTATATGTTAGTCATTTTATATATACACATTTATTTGATACATTTTAAGATGGCCCCGTTTTGACCCGGGTCCTTTATGACCCGAACCCATTTTGACCCGTTATTCAAACCCGTCCAACCCGTCCATTTTGCCACCTCTACATATTGGATCATCAAGAAATATATCCCGTGTAAACTCTCTACCTTCCATCTCAAAGTTATATCCTAGTTCATGTATTGTACTTTGTCAGGACATGTGGAAGCCCAACTAGCAGTTGTAGACACAACTTGACATTTGATCATACGGAAGACTTTGGAAGTGATACCACAAGGGTTTTGGGTGGTGATTTGTAATTTTGTATGTTGGTTAGATGTATAAGTGGAATCTCTAAACTTATAGACGACTTGAATGGTTAGTCTATAGTAACTAAGTGACGTGTCGAACGCATGATGATATCTTATTGTGTCGGTATATATTTTGAGAGGGTTGAAGTAGTCGTCATTAAATATATATTGTTGTAAGTGGTAGAATCTTGAAAAGAGAGACATAGTAATGATGAAAGCCAGTTTTATATGCGATAAATGGAGGTTTGTATGTAATTCGTATTCTACTCAAATGATACTCCTTTATCATATTCCTCTATTTAAAAAACCTCTAATCTTCACTTTTATGTTACATGACTCCACTACTAAATAGACAAAAAGTTTATATATAAAAAGAACACATACATACAAAATAAAGATTAATACCATGTATAATTCTTTTATTTTTGTGTTAACCATACTCTTAAAAAGTATGATTAATATGATTTTTTTTCCATAATTTTATTATTGTTATATCATTTAATAATTAACTAAAAAGCAAAGGTTGGATATAACAAACTTTATATAACTATACGTTGACATTCTGTAATCTAAGATATTTTATTTGAAATTATCATATTGCATATGCATTCTAATTGTTAAGTCCAGTTTTATTTTATTGGTTGGTTGTGTAAGATAGTCATCACATCACAACATCTCACTAACTTGATTGTGTTTATTGTACACAACGAGACATTAAGACCGTTCGTAACCCTTTACTTTAACATTTTATTTTTTTTCCTGTCACGTCAGCATTACTTTTTCACTACTAGCACCACCACCATCTTTTATTTTTCCCCATAACGTATCACCTACCAATTGGACCCTACCTTTATTTAATTAAAAACACAATACATTTTAGTTACAAACTAGACTGGTGCTCGCACGATGCGGCGGTAATGGTCGTATCGGCGGCGGTGTGGTGGTGGCGTCAACGGATGGCGGCGACTGGTGGTGGTGTGGTTATTGATGTAAATGTAATTAATGTAAGAAGGGGGTAGTATAGTTATTTTAGGAGTTGAGGAATAGATGTTGTAAATTATTTCATTAAGGGTATTTTAGGTATATTGGTTAATTATAAGAAGAAAGCTTTTAAATTTGAGGGGTAATTTGGGTATTTTAGGTATATTGGTTAATCATAGCGCCAGACTCATCATTGAGAAAAGACTAGTCCCTGTCAGCGCCACATCAGCAATGAACTAATCAATGACTGATGTAACACCCCACCAATGACGGAAACATGGGGCATCCAGGATAGCACAACACGACATGGAATTAAGTAGAAACGGAACTATATGAAATAAAAGGAT